>CAUYQG010209327.1:0-13774 GCA_963574415.1 Tarsius wallacei
TGTAGTTCCAGCTACTTGGAAGGCTGAGGCGGAAGGATCGCCGGAGCCCAGCAGGTCGAGGCTGCGGTGGCCGGGAGCGGCCACTGCACTCCAGTCTGGGCGACAGAGTGAGACTCCAACTCAAAAAAAAAAAAAAAAACAAACCCACTTCTGACATGATTAGCGCAGTCAGTGGAATCTTCTAGTGGCTAGATGTGTAGGTTGGTAAACAATGTTGGGGTGTGTTTTGGTTTTTCATTTTCCTTCTTTTCCATCACTTTCCACTTTTTCCGGAAGTGATGTAGTCTACATCACTAGCCTAAGCTTAGTGGTCCTTATTATGCAACTTTAGTGACAAAATCACGTTTATGGTTTTTTGTTTGTTTTTAAATAAGTGTTTTCCTTAAGTCCTTGTGTTTTTAACACCTGAGTCTAAACCCAAGTGGAGGGCAGGAAAGGAGACAGCCCCTGCCTACTCCAGGTAGGAGGGCTGGACTGCAGCTCTGGCCAGTCTGTGGGCCTCTGTGGGCCCAGCGTCCCTCACTGAAACTGCTCAGAGGCAGCGAGCAGGAGCTCCCATGGCCGGGTCAGCGCAGCCTTCTGGGTTCTTAACGGCAGCTGCCTCCACATACCCGAAGGGTGCGGCCTATGTACCCTCCATTCCCTGGTTCATAATTTAATGTGAGAAAGTCAGGTGTTTAGCAAAGGGGGATGTGGGGTATTAGTCCTCAGTTCATTGGGATAGCTCAGATATTGGAAACACCCACCAATCATGAAATGTGGGTACTCATTACAAATGGCTTGAAAGCGAACTTTTAAAAATATGTTACTGAATACTGGGGCCTACGTTTTATGTATTCTTTTAAAGTCAGAGTACATGGGGTCCTCCAGTGAACTGGCTCATCCTCTGGGAGTCCCTCACCTTCCTTGTGCTTGCAGTTTGCACTCAGTGCCTCGGCTGGTCAGGTGGGGCATACGCTGGCTTTTATTCCTCTCTTCTGGTCCTTGCAGAACTTCCTTGCATATTCTGTGCCATCGTGTTTTGATAAATCTGTGTCTTCTCTTGAGTTACTACTTGTGAAAAAATGTCCCAAACCACAAACACTGAAACCAAACGCAGGATGAGAAGTGTAATCGTCGGCTCTTATAACAACTTCTACAGCTCAGTTCTGCCTCGTGCAATTAAAACACAAGAAACTTTCCTTGGATCAAAGGCACAGCACTTACTTGAGGCCATTATAAGAAAATACTCCTTGGGACTTTTAAGTTTTGCGGTTTTAGATTATTTTAACACTGCAGGGCATGTTGTGTTTTTCCAGCAATAACAATAGCTGAGCGAGGTTCCACTTTTATCAGTAGAAAGATAATGGAATCAATCATCGCTGTGTGTTTTTAAGGAAAACAAGGACCTGAAACCATCTAAGGGCCTTATAAGTATTCTGTTTTTCTTTGAAATGTTCTTTTTTATAGTTTAAATGCCAGTAATCTGTAATTTTTATGTTTAGCTTAAGTAAAACTTGACCACCCTTAGAATGGTGGCCCTAGCAATAGTAAGTTCTACAAAAGTGTTCTGAAATCGTAACTAACATAACTGTTTTGTGAAGTGAACAATTCGAACAGTTTAAAAACCTCAGGAAGACGAGATCAGGCTGGCTATTTAGAAGTAATCAATGCACTCAGTACACTCACGGAGCGTGGGGTCTCAAGGTCTCTGAACGCTCTCCTTTCTAAACACGGAAGCTGTGTTTTGGTCTAGGTGCTTTTTAAGGGTTCACACAGCAGAAGTTTCTAATCCTTTTTCAATGTCTGTTATATACTGTTTAACATAAAGTGTGGCGGTAAAAGTGTTTCGTAAATGATCATATAACCATTTTTTTTGAACATATGGAGGCAGATGTTAATAAACATTAAAAGGCATATAAGTAAATCAATAAGAAGCAGTGGATTACTAAAATCAAGAATCACACAATTCAGAAAACAATTGATAGAATGAATTTTATATGCCTTTTCTATATGCCTTTTTGTTTATGCCTTCTGAAAATGTTTTAGCAGTAACTAACTTCATTTCAGCTTAAAACATACCCATTTTTCTATACATACAACACTATAATAAACTGGGAGCATATCTATAATGAAAGTTAGCATTTATGACTTGTCTTAATCTTTAAACTTCTGTCTTTATGTTATTCTTGAGCAGAAATATTAAAATATATATTCTTTCAGAATACTGGCAACATTTTTCCTCATGTTAACATTAGACTTACAGCTGCTGAATTTATTTCATGATTTTCATTTTGACTTTGAGATATAAAATAAAGTCATTATGAGCACATTTGCTTTGTTAGTCTTTTGATATCAGAAATAAAATAAAAACATAAAAAAGAGCCAACCCAGGGGACATTTTGGTATTGCATTTATTTAAGATTCTTTCCAGTTCTGTTTGAATTTGGCATCACCTCAGATTTGCATCACAAGCATGAGCAGGCCATAGGCCCAGTCACAGTCACAGGTAAGAGAGCAGCTGAGGTTAAGGACCTGTCGCTGCTTTTTCTTACCAAGTAACCTGTTCAGTATCAGTAAGACAGACATGGAGGCTTTTTTGTGGGGCCAGGTTGAGGAAGATCTCCTTGGCAGGAGAGCCAACCTTTAGCAGAGGGCAGTGAGATGTTTGGAATTGTCACTCCTGGGAACAATGCCTTCAGGCAAAATATGCTGGGCCGCACATGCACCAGGGAAAACATAACATTTGTGAGCCCTGATAGCAGCACCACCCAGACTATACCCTGACTTTTTTCCTTCTTGCGAGTGTTTCTTTCGGGAGCTCCCAAGCAGGTGGGTGACCACGGGCCATGAGACAGGCGTCCCACTGCAGAGCATATGACGTTCACACCTCCTCTTTGTCTCCAAACCGTGTGCAGTTCAGTTTATAGCCGATCTTGGGGAAACGGCAAACTTGGCGAGAGACTTTTGTTTTTTATTTCTTGAAGAAACAAGATGTGAAAATTCTTTAAACTCTGAGGTATTGTAGAAGGGGAGGCGGGCCGGACCCCCTGATGTGTGTGTGTCTGGCCCTGCACTGGCGGGCCTCACGCAGCCCAGTGTCCCTAAATGCGTCTTTCTCTGGCGGAGGAGCCAGCCTGGCTGATAGTTTTTCCAGTGTCTGGATACCTTGATTTACAATCATAAGATAATTGCAATGATTACATTTACATATTTTATAGCAGTGGTTATTCAAGCAGTTTGCTTGACAAGATGTCAGTCTTTACTCAAACCTCAGGTTGTATCCCACAGTTGTATGTACATAGATTCGCATATTCTTTAACAGTTTAAAACTTTTAAATGATGAAACATCACAAACACGCAGAAAGTTACAGAGAATACTTCAACTAGCACACCTGTGCCCTTGTGTCTCAGACTTTATTTAACAATAAACTGTTACATATATCATGGCCTTATCCTCTGGCTTCTTCCTAGTCTCATTCCTGTCCTGTCTTCTTCAGAGTAAGGACTCTCCCGAACTTGGCCTTTTAATCTTTTCCAGCTAACATTTATTTTTAAATTTTAGAGGTTTTTTTTTGTTGTTGGAGGTAACAATCTGGAAATTTTTACAGCTTTACTTACTCAAAGATAACTATCAATATAAAATAAAGATATTTTTATGGATCAATAAATTAAATATTATAGGAGAGTCTGCCACAAGCTTGACATTTGATTTTACTTTTCAAGGAATGATCTACTTGGGATTAGGGGGTATGTTATCTTTGTTTTAAACATTTTCGAAAATGACCATTCTTAACCTAACCATGATTCAAAATCTTTTCTCACTCTTTTGCTAAAAAAAAGAAAATTAAAAGAAATTATCGTTCCACTCAGTCCTGGAAAATAGCACACTTCAGACAGAATCCAGACTGATTTTTAAGGGATTGTAAGTGACATCAGCGTTAACTAGTTCTCTTTGTAGTCATAGGTTTTGGCTCTGATTTCAGCGAACTGAGAGGGCCGTAGGGAGGAATATTTTTCTTCGTTTTAAGGAATTTTAAGAAAAACTGGCCACAACTCTGTATTCCTGCCCTGAGCCTCTCAGCTCCCGATGCCCAGTTTCAAGGAGCTCCATGCAAGACGCGGGAGACACTGGGCAGACAGCCGCGTGTGTCTGAAGCCTGAGCCAGTGGCCGCAGCTGGACAGGTTGCCTCCTGGATCCTGCGCCCTCCGGAGTGAGGCTGCCCTGCACAGACCATTAAAGGAGCCTTCTGCTGGAGAAAGGGGCAGGGCGGCAGGTCTCTGCCCGCCTTGTCTCACTTTGCAATCTGATGATGGTTCCATCCTTGCTCAAATACTGCGTAGTCTCCCGCAACCTCTTACCCCTCCGCTTTACGTGAAACTGTCGGGATGGAAACACACTCTTCTCCTTGAGGAAACAGGCGCTCTTTCCCAGCCTCTCTCACCAGCTCGGAAAGAGGAAGTTGCTATAATCAGATGCAAGCAGCGCCTTTTCACCAAGTCTCTTTAGATCTAAGGACCGTGCACCTGTGTCCTAGGCGGAGCAGCCTCTAACAATGTAGTGGAAGGATTTTCACTTTTGTGGCGCAGTCAGCAGGGCTGATATTTATCCTGTTTTTCAGGTGGCCCGGTGCTGAGGAGGGGGGACCGCAGGGGGGGACAGCGGCAGGCCAGTAAGCCCTCCGAGCCTTCTGTCTAATTTGGCAGAAAAACACAGAATGTAGGACAACAAAAGGAGCCTCGTTTTTCCATAAAAATTCTTCCTCCCGCCCACCCCTTTCCCCCAAAAAGGGGCCTTAATTTTTCAGCTGCACGCAGTGATTTGGTGCACACTCTTGCATCGAAACAGTTGCTGTCTGAACAGGCAGGAAACGGTTTTCTTTTAATTGCCGAAATCGTTCGGAAGTGCTTCGTGCCCTGCTTCTGTACAGCAGATGCTGTGCATTAATTGGCCCGCGTAGAAGTGACCCAGGGTTCCTTGCAGCGGGCCCGGCGTTAGGCAGAGGGCTTAAATAGCTTATTTATTATTTTGTATAATCTGGCGAACATCGTGTGCTCCTGCACGTGTCGTATTTCATGGTCTGCAGTTTCTAATGTCATGTGGGTTTCAAAACCTGTGTTTCTCTGGTAATGTCCTAGCAGCAGGTAAGCTCAAAATACCATCCATCAGGAGCTAATTTTTTATCCAGATACTCCAATGACTGATGAACCTGTCTTTTGTATGAATGTTTAGCACAGTAGAAAGCCATATGCCACTGGCATGGTTTCCTCTGCCTTCTTTACAGTTGCTGGAGAGTGGGCTTCGGGGGCGGGGGGTGGGGGCTCTGCCGTTTACGCCCTGTGTTTCAACAAGAACGCCTTTAAAACAGCCCTGGGTCCGGACGACAAAAGAGGGCAGGGGCCGTCTTAAAGGAAACCCTACTCCCGTCGTCATTTTCTTTATCAGCAACATGACTGCACACTTTTAATAGGGAACCTTGTTTTGTTATTCCCCGTCTGTTCCAAACAGACCTCAGCCCATTAGAAGGGCCTCCCTTGTGTGGGAAGACCACAGCTGTTACTGTAAATCTCATCCACTCACTGTATCACCCCCATTTTGTGGCTCTGAAGGATGAAATTGAGAAATGGAGTACTGTGCAGTCATCCTTTACATCTCCAATTTTAGGCCTTTGCCATCATTTTCATGCTTTTATTCCAAATCAAATAACATTAGTGAGCTACAGCACCTTCTGATGAATATCTGGTATGGAGCACAGCTTTCAAGTCTGGGTACTTGTGGGGGCTTCCTTTTATGTTTGGTGGGCTTTTTTCCCCCTTTCTTTTCTCTTTTTCTTCCCGTACTTTCTTTGAGCTTTCTTAGTGGTGATGGCAGTTTGCAGCGTGAACCATCCACGTTGCCAAATGTGTCTGTCCCTGTCTTAGCATGTTTTCCGCGAGGGGGCATGTGCGGGAGAAGGTTCCGTGTCTTTTAATCTTTGTGGAAGGAGCGAAGAGAACTTGGGAGAAGGCTATTGGGGGCTTTAATCAGAAATAAGAAGTGGTTTAAATCATTAGCACAACAAAGCATACTATAAGCTTGAAGATAAAAGTCTCTGGGGAAAGAGTCCTCTGAAAATAAATGGAACTTGATAGATTTCCATATCATTTATAACTTCCCTTAATTACACTTGGAAGACTTGCCAGTAAAACTGGAAAATTGGCAGCCTATATCCATTAGAGCCATTTTGCCGACCATGGCAAGCAGCTGGCTTTACTGGATTTTATTTCCCATCACTCACAATTAATCATCAGCTGGAGATGTCTGAAACTCTTCAGCACAGAGCAATGCTGGGTGACATCAGGCTCCCTAAACATGCGGAAATCTGCTGAGTAAATGGGCCGAGTTTCTCTCAAGCCTCCTCGTTTGGGGGCCAGGCCGACTCCTGCCTAATGAGTGCCGCTCCGATAATCGGATGCGAACGTGAACCTTGACCCCGTGTCAAAGGAGAGGACGCAATAAGCCGGATGGAAGATATAGGATTCGGACCCACAAACTTTACACCAATTAGACAGGGAGCGAGGAAATACATCAGGCCCACTAGCTTCATCAGAAAGACTTGCGAGGCTTGTGACCATTTTGTAAGCCCAACATTGGAGACATCCTGTCAAAATCATTAAGTCTTATCAGATGATTCACAGAAGTGTTGGAGGAGCGTGTGCGCACATCTTGCGGTAGCGGGGCCCTTGCGGGGGCGTCTCGGGGAGCTCGGATGTGGGGGAGCCCGCTCCATGCACCCAATTGATGCCCGGCCTTCTGGGAACTGCAGGGCGATCCGGAAGGTGTCGCCTCCCCTGGGCCTACCGCCCTGCTCCCTCGTGCTCTGGGCATTAGTTGGGTGCATGGAGAGGGCTCTCCCACGTCCGAGCTCCCTGGGACGCCCCTGACAGGGTCCTGCTGCCCCAGGACATGCGCGCTCGCTCCTCCAACACTTCTGGGAATCATCTGATAAAGACTTAATGAGGGGAGAGCCGGCGATACCCCTCAGTGTTGTCGCAGCTGAGTCCGGCTTGGTGCCCACCCTTGAATGCCAGCCCCTTCCCAGAGACTGGGGAGCCGTACTTTATGTTTCTACTCTTTTCTCTGCTTTTCAGTTTACACCATGTTTGGTCGTCCAGCTTGATTTTCTTTCTTTCTTTTGAGTTTGGAGTCTCACTCAGTCACCCCGGTCGGAGTGTGGTGGCACGCTCACGGCCACCCCAGCGTCAACCTTCTGGGCTCCGACGATCCTTCCACCTCAGCCTTCCAAGTAGCCAGAACTACAGGTGCACTCTACCACGCCCAGTTAATTTTTTTGATTTATTGTAGAGATGAGGTCTCGCCAAGTTGCCCAGGTTGGTTTCGAACCTTGGGCTCAGGCAGTCCTCTCACGTAGGCCTCCCAAAGTGCTGGGATTACAGGCTTGAGCCACCTCACCCACCCTACCAGCTTGACTCTCAAGGGATGAAACAAGTTGAAATTAGACCAAGCTCATGTGTATATCCATGTCTCTCTCTCTCTCTCTCTCTGAGTGTGTGTAACATGATTCTGTTGAACTAGACGTACCTCACTATTGTGAGGGCATCAAGGAAGTTTCTAAGCACCATCTCCTAGGGATGAGTGAGTGAAAGCAGTCTGCAGACAGATTGTACAACGTGAAGAGGAGAAGCGGTTGCTTCGGTTTCCATTTACAGCCAGACCATCCAGGTAGACCAGCCGACACCACGAGAGGGACTAGAGAGGGACAACAAGGTGCAAAACAGCAGGTGGAGCGGCAAGGGCCTGACTGTGATTCAGGGCTGCGCTGTGGATCGGGCGCAAGGCGGGATGGCTTTGGATCCAGACACGCTTTCTTTAAAGCCTTTTCATCAGACTTCCAGAACCTCACAAGTTGGGGGAAGGGCCGTTTTAACTTTGGAATTTGAACAGTTAGGGATCTGGCACTTGCAGTCACCTGCACGTCCCCTCTTTGCAAGCTGCCCACGTCACAAGCTCACAGAGCCAGACAGCAAGAGTGGCCAGTGGGCGGTGACATCGTGGCCTGTGACTCCCTGGTCCCTCCCACTGCCCCAGGCTCTGGCAGGGCCTAGAGTGGACCATGACGTGGCCCTGCCATCCTCCAGCATGTCTCCTGTGGGCATAATGGCCAGGTTGGTTGCCCCCTTGACGTGAACTTTGGAAATCTCCAGGCCGCGTTTCTTCCTATTTGCAACTTAACGGCCTGTGCACTTACTTGAAGACCCACATGAGAAGCAGTAGGCACTGTCTGGCCAGAATCCAAGCAGTGGCAGGAGAGGGGATGAGCTGTGAAGAGGGCACATCTGCCTGGCGCTGTGCCGGCCATGAGAAGCCAGGGGGGCGGGGCTGGGGAGGCCACAGAAGAGGGGGCGGGGGGAGCGCGGGAGGCCAGCACACAGTGCCCGTGGTGGGCAGGAGCCAGCCAGAACCCCGGGGAGGGAGGACTCCGAAGTTTTGGGTGGAATGTCCTTGATGTTCTGCTGAGTTGCAGATCCCTTGTCAGAAAGCTCCTGGCCCTGTTGCCTGAGTGCCCAGTGCTTGGTCAGGATTTGTTGCATGAGTCCTGCTTCTGTCTCAGGCCTCCGCTTGACCCCTGGTTTCATGTGTTGGGCTAGTCGGTGGGCACGCCGCGGCGGGGCCGGCCATTCTCCTGCCATCCTTGGTCCCTGCGGCCTTTGAAGAGAGTAGAAAGCTCTGAGATGCCGACACCCCGATAGGGTGTCTGCCTTGTCTCTGCACTGCCCCCAGCTCCTGCGCCGTGAAGTACAGCCATCGCAAGCTGATCCTTCACTCTCTGTGCAACACAGATGCCAGGGGAAACGAATCAAAAAGGGCAGCGAGCACGGCGCTCCTGGGCCCAGCTCCTCTGTGCAGCGTCTCCCCTCCGTGCCAGCTCCTAAGCCTTGGCATCCCCTCTCTTCCTATGTTTCTGTGCCAGGAAAAAACAGCCAACCACCTGAACAGAGAGGAAGAGAATACATGGGGCCCAGCACTCCGGATTGCCAGCAAGACAGCTTGCACTACACAGGGGGCCCGCGGGGGAACTTGGAGATCATCTGGGGATTTCAGGAAAGAACATTCTCCAGGCACTTCTGCAGCATCAGACGAGCATGGCCACCGCAGTGTGAGGGGCCAGGAGCCCCACACGGGGATGCCTACCCACACCCCATAGAGCTGTTGCTCTGAGAAACCAGGCTCTCCCATTCCCAAAACTGGGAGCTCTTTTTCACAAAGGCAAGATAAAAATCTGACCAGCTCTTTGATGCTTACCCATCGAGACCAGAGAAAGGGAAATAAATGCAGTGGTTTTAGGTCACAGCCGACTCCTACATGGAAGCCACAGGTTTGCCCAGTGGGCTTCTCTGGCTCAGCCTGGATTCCCTCAGAATAAAAGACAGACATCAGAACATAAGATTGGTCCAGTGCAGTGGCTCATACCTGTAATCCCAGCACTTTGGGAGGCCTAGGTGGGAGGATCCCTTGTGGCCAGGATTCTAAGACCAGGCTGGGCAATGCAGCAACACCCCATCTCTGCAAAATATCAAAAACTAGCCTGGAGTGGTGGTGCATGCCTTCGTGTGCATGACTAACAGTCCCAGCTACTCAGGAGGCCGAGGTGGGTGGATCACTTGAGCCCAGGAATTCAAGGCTACAGTGAGCTATGATCGCATCACTGCGCTCCATCTTGGATGAGAAAGTATAACCCTGACTCTGAAAACAAAAAACAAAAACATGAAGCTTGAGCGCATGCCTGTGGGAGCCATGAGCCTCCCTGCATGGTGTGGGTGTTGTTCTGGAAGCCATCCTTGTGATTTCTGGGAGCTGCCTGACTGTCACTACTTGGCGTGTCTCGCAGAGGAGGGGACAGTGGTCCTTGTGGCCCCAGTGCTGAGCTGTGGGTTCCAGCTCCCAAGGGTTATAGAAAGAATGCTTTTTAGAGTTTTTTTCATGTTTTAAGTTTTTTTGCAGTAACAGCTTTACTGAGATGTAATTTACATACAATTCACCCCTTAAAGTATATAATCCAGCGGTTTTAATCTGTTCACAGAGTTGTGCAACCATCACCGCAATCTATTTTAGAACATTTTCATCACCCCACAAAGAAACCTGTACCCACCAGCAGACACTCTTCTCCCTCAATCCCAGGCATTCTCCGATCTTTCTGTCTATAGAGGTTTGCCTATTCTAGAGATTTCAGATACATGGAAAGCATTCTAATTTTGCAGCACCTTTGTTAGTGGCTAAGCCAGACGCAGAGGTCTCCAGGGGAGCCCCCACAGCCAGCATCCCCCATCGTCTGACATCAGGGAATTTTCTAACAAGGACTTTATGAGAGGGAATGGCCTTTCTCTGCTGTCTCTAAAGGTGAACTTGGAACAGGAAGCATTAGAGATCGTCGCTGCTGTTTATAGACAAAAGTTTCAGGGCATTTGACAAAGAATTTCTTAATGGCCTCACTCTTAAGCATTACTGTACATTTATAATGCTCTTAAAACTTATGTTGGCCAGGCGTGGTGGCTCAGGCCTGTAATCCCAGCACTTTGGGAGGCAGAGGCCAGATGATTGCCGGAGCCCAGGGGTTCAAGACCAGCCTGGGCAACATGGCAAGACCTCCTCTCTACAATAAAAGAACTAGCCAGGCATGGTGGCACATACCTGTAGTTCCAGCTATTTAGAAGGCTGAGGCCGAAGGATCTCCTGAGCCCAGAAGGTCGAGGCTGCAGTGGCTGTGAGCGTGCCACTGTACTCCAGCCTGGGCGACAGAGCAAGACTCCAATTCAAAAACAAAAAAGCAAAAACTGATGTCTGTTTTTATTTGTTTTACAGGTAGCAGAAGGTCAGGAAATCTGTGTGATTGAAGCCATGAAAATGCAGAACAGTATGACAGCTGGGAAAACTGGCAAGGTATGTCCCCAAGTTCCCCCCAGCCCATGCCAGCCTCGTGATGGAAGCAGAACTTCTACCTTTGAGTCATGGATGGTCCAGCGCCAAAGGGGCCATGGAGGTGATCTCTTCCAACTCTCCCCTTTACAGGGGAGGACCTTAGGGTTGGGGAGCTCTTTTCACTCTGCCGTGATGTGTCCCTGACTTACGGAGAGTGGGCCTTCCAAAAAGAGACTATTATGTTCAGATAGTCGAAGAACAATTGTTCTTCACCTTAATGTCTTTCAAATTAAGGGGTCTTTAATTTTTAATGTTTACATCTGTCTTAGAGGCAGTTAGTTATCTGAGACTTAGGTGACACAGCAGGAAACGGTTTTACAGATTGCAAAAATTAATGCAACTCTTCAAGATAATTTCTTCACAAAGAGAACAATTCAATTGCAGATCACAAGGAGCCGAAATCCCATATACACATGTGGGACTTAATGATTTCGGGGGGAAAAAAGGAGAGATGTTTACTAGTGCTGAAATTGGTGAAGATAAAAACTTTTTCAGCAATAACTTATTCTTTCTGCACAAAAAGACTAAAAAGATGCCATTGATATGGAAATGCTCCTATTCTGAGCACATTTGGGTTTGGAAGCGTCTGCATGGTGGTTTGATTAGGGGAGGGCATGGGACAGCAGTAAGGCTGGTTGCGACCTTCAATCATAGCCAGTTTTGCATCAGAGAGACACAGTCTCTTGTCTGGTGGTCTGTCACTGCAGAAAGCGATGAAACCGATTCAGAGCAGGGCCAAGGGGGCTCCCTGCCTGGTCCCAGCTGGGAGAGCAGAGGCCCAGACACATACCGGGGTCCTCTGAGCCACCTACCAAGCTGGAGGGGTGCAGACAGCTGCCTCTGTGGAGTCTGGGAGGGTAGAATGGCGTGATTTGCAGCTTTTGGGGAATTCTTTCTAAATTTCTGTTTTAGAACGTAAACAAGAAAATGTTGGTTTCTCTTCACATATAACTTGTCATAGCCGTTGACTGGGATTATTTAGCATTTTGCTGCACTAGCATTATGGCATTTCCATCCCCGATGAGAACTTGGCCTAGTTGTGGGGGGCCGAGAATGTGTGTCGGGTGCGTGCCAAGGGCCCCGCTGAGGGACTGAGGTGCTAATGCAGGAATGAGCTCGCAGCCTCAGCCGGCAGCACGCCTTGTCTCCTCGTGGCCGGGTCTTCCTCGCAGCCCAGAGCAGCTCTCCAGGGTGTGGATGGACACTCGGAGAACGGAGCACCTTCGGCCTGACCCCTACTTGCTGAGGTCCTGCCTGTCCATTCCGCTCCCCTTTCACCATCTTCAGGCCTCTCGATCCCACCCCAGCAGGGCCCCGCAGGTGTGGCCTGAAGTCCCAGTGCAGTCGCAGGCTTGGGTCTTTCCTGGGGTCACTTTTCCTCCCGGAGAAAAGGTTCACAAAGGAGACAGACCTGCACCCTGGTAACTGCAGCAGCATTAAAAATCCATCATATACAAACATCGGAGGCCCAAGGGTCATCAACAGCAGCCTCTGCAGTCCAAACAGCATCTCCCAAGCAGAGCCTTTGAAGCATTCATTGCACGGGCTCCATCGTCCTTAAGGACCCCGGGCCCGCGTTTAAGGAAGAAAGGCTTTGTGGCTGCTTGTGTAGAGGTGCAGGGATGCAGGCCAGTGCGCCAGCCCAGACATCTTCATGTCTGCCAGTTGTCCCTGTAGCCAATTAGGTCTAACCCGTTGTTCATTTTCACACCCAAGCAAGAACCTTCAAGAAGTTAAATGATCATTCTCTTCCCCACTTCAAACCCCTCCCTTCTAACTTAAAATTTGAACACAAATTTGGGGAAGCAAAACTTGATAAAAATCGAGATAAAACAGTGGGTCTGTATTTCACCGTCCCTCGTCCCCCTAAGGTGCCACAAAGGGCAACCGTGCACCATGCGGCTTCCAGAAGTCCTTCAGAAAGAGTGTGATGGTCGGTCTAGGGAAGTTCTCCTCTCAGCACCTGCATGATGATTGTAGAGTTGTGTTCTTTTTAAGTTGTACACTGATTCCCACTAATTGTCAGAGAACATTTCTACATCCTAAAACCACAGAAAGAGCAGGGAGGGGGCTGGACCCTCAGAACTCCTCTGGCATGAACACACTGGGCTGCCAGACCCAGACCTGGGTGCCCAGTGCCAGCAGCCAGCGAGCCAGAGAGCACCCCTCTGACCGGCCACCCTTAGCGCTGATGAGGACAGAAGAGCTGGGAAGGGGAAGGTGGTGAGTCCCGGCCCTCCAAAGGGACATCGTCGCTCACCAGGGTCCCCTCAGAGGGGCTCGAGCGGAGGGGCTGTACCTGTGTTCTTGCGTCGCGAGCCTATCTGCTGACTTCTGAAGAAATGTGCTCTACACGTCGCTACCTCCCGGCTCTAGTGAATCATTCTTACTCTCCGCCCACGTGTTTTTTAATTCAAGGTGAAATCTGTGCACTGTAAAGCTGGAGACACAGTTGGAGAAGGAGATCTGCTTGTGGAACTGGAGTGAAGTATTTATAGCCTTCCGCTCGTCGCCCGACTTAATTAGCCGTTTGTGTCATTCCCTCACACCCGATTTATCCAAGCGTTTACGGGAGCACTCCTGTGCGGCAGGTTTTGCATCGTCATATTTATTCCACATAAGAGTCGAAACCAACATTCTGCCAAAAAAATCACCAATGGAAATTTTTATTGATATAAATACTTGTACATATGATTTGTACTTCTGCTGTGAGATTTCCTAGTGTCAAAATGAAATCAATAAAACTGAGCATTTGTCTAAATATTAGTTGCCCTTTTTTTTGAATGAAGACAACGTACACTTAGACTCCAGGCTGT
>CAUYQG010209329.1:0-35450 GCA_963574415.1 Tarsius wallacei
AGAGAGAGAGAGAGAGAGAGAGAGAAGGGGAGAGAGAGAGAGAGAGAGAAACTGAGAAGCTTACTGTATCCAGCACAGAGATAGGTGTAGGTAAGTTGGTAGGTAGGTAGGTAGGTAAGTAGACAGATAAAGTAATGTAGATATCTTACATATATCTCACTGCTTGTAATTTAGGTAAAAAATTGCAAAATACGATAATCTAATTTTTTTAAAGATATAGACAGATCTTAAAGTCTTTTCTATTTAAAACAAACTTATAAATTCTATAATAATAATTTTAGAAGGCTTGCTTGAGGCATTCTCTGTAGTATTCTGCAGAAAAAATGATATAAGATGAAAACAGATTTCAGATATAGGTATTCAAGGCACTCGTTATATAGTCACTTAATCCTACTGCTAAAAATTTAAGGCAACTTTTAAGAGTATTCTTTTTGACAAAATTGTCATGTCTGTGTTTCTTACCTGTTCTAAAGATTTTTAAAAGGTAGAATGTAATCTAATGGTGTTGAAATACTGCTCAGCTTTTAACAAAAGAGCCAATACTGCAATGCTGCTATTTTATTGCCCACGACGTATGGTTTCCAGTTGAGTATCCCATTAACCTTAGAGTGCAGTGATATCATTTTAATTATATAAATTGAAACAGCAATGTATAATACCTATATCATGTAAAAACGGATTCACTTTATGTGAAAGTGTCTAAACTATGTTTCACTATGAAGCAATAAATTTGCTTTAGATGGCAAACCTGCCTGTAAATTTAATTACTGGTAATTTTATTTTCCTCCACGGTTTAACCTCTCTTAGAGTCTGACCGGGAATATCATAAATCTGCACTCCATGGACTACTTTGGAAACTACTGAGTAATGATAAATGAGTATTTGCCCAGATTTTAACTTTAGAAAAGCAAAGAAATATAAACGTGGATGGGAAAGAATTATGCCAACCTGTAAAAGTCAGCACAGTTTAAATTCCTAATTTGGTAAAAAGTATAATTTACTTAATTAAATGCTTTTTCTTCCAATATCTAATCAAATAATGTATTTCATGGAAAGGAATTATTTTCATATATTTGAAGATTCAAATAGCTGAGTATGTGTAGGAAAAGAATGAGTTTCACATGAGAGAGATGTTTGCATTAGTTCAAGAAAAAGACTAGTGTATATGCAGTAGGGAGGTACATAGAATAATCAGTAGTTGCATGGGTTACATGGCAAGGAACTGATGCAAGACAGGGAGAGGGTTGAAAGTGTGGGAGAAACATTCCCATCGATGCTTTCTATCCTTTAGAATTCCCTGAAGGGTAGCTGTTTCTAAAGGCTCAAAAGGGAAACACGGTTATGGAGGGTGGAAACTAGTACATTTCAATGTTAATTCAATGTGACATACACCTGGTGAAAACAATCATATGTCTTCCTGTGAACAGAAAGGAGAGTACAGCATAGGTTTAAGAGCTATGTCACTCAAACCAGAGGGTCTGGATCCACATCTGGGCTCTGCCACTTACTGGCTTTGTGCCTTGGTCAAGCCATTCAAGCTCTGTATACTTTTGCCACTGTATCTGTAAAATAGGAATAATAAGACTGCCTATCCCATAAGGTCGTTGCTTGGGTAGAACTTGAACAATTCTTTGTAAAGTGCTTAGCACAGAGTATGTGTCTGATACATGCCAGACTTGCCAGTGGGCGAGTCTGCACATTTCTGTCTGTTCCCTCCACTTTGGGGTGAATTTGAAGGTTTGGTCTTTACCCTAATCATCTAAGATGTTTAACCCAGATGTGTCATTTATTAGCTTTATGATCTTGTGCCAGTTTTTCTTTTAAACTTCTCTAAGCTTCAATTTCCTAATCTATAAATTAAAACTAACATTTATAACATATTTCATAGAGCTGTTGGAAACTTATATGAGATATCAAGCACAAGATCTTACACATATTAATAACACTCAGTAAATGTTCCATATTAGCATTTTAATGTGGAAATATATACCAACACAAAAGGTTTTAGAAGATGTGCCACAATTTAGGTAAAATTTTACACATCAATCATATTTATCAAAGTAAAGTTTAGGATGGAGTAGAAAAAGACTTTTTCCCAGTAAAACATAGTATTTGTGAATTATACTGCTGTCATTAACAATAAATACTTAAAACAATCCCAGTAAGCACTGAGCTATTTTAAGACACACTTTGAATTCAGGAAATTTAAATTCATCATATACCGTTTCTGAATTACAAAGAAGGATAATAGGTTCAAAACCCATATCCGGGCATACTATAACGTTCTGAATATAAAAAGCCATTTTATAATTTTTGAAAGGCAATGTTAAGCTAATGTTTCCACTAAACCCACAAACCACCCTTGATTATGCAGCTAGCAGACATTTTGAGGGAACTGAAGTCACATGTTGATGAGATCATGATATCTGAACTGTATGTAAAATAGAGTTAGCCACAGACAGAACAGCTGAAAGGCAACTTCTGGTTCTAAATTCAATGACCTATCTGGTGTTGGCCCTCATGAATGGAGGTCATGGGGGTGAGCATAGGTAATTCTTGCCACCTGCTCTGCCAGCAGAAAGGCCTCCATATAGGCCACAGTAGGAGGTGCTTCTCACTGCAGATTGCCCGTTTTCCCAAGCGCACCATGTTCATGGGGCAGAAAAAATACTGCCAACGTGCAGAGAGTATTCAACATGACACGGAAAATCAAAGAAATGATAGCGAGTTCTGCTGAAGTAAGACAGAAAGAGCGAGAAAAGACAGCAGAGAGGACAAATTGATGACGTCAGGGGGCTCAAAAAACAAGAGAGAAAGGGAAAAGGAGGAAAAAATAATAGGAGGTGCAGAACATACAAACAAAAGGGCAACTTGTGCAAAAGAAGGAAGAATAAGAGGATAGTTTTTAAAGAGGATCATTTCTAAACTGTCCATTTGGTTCCCTTTATATAATGTGTAGTAATGTTTCTACTCTGAGGCATTGTTCTAACTGCTTACACATATTACCCATTTGATAGTCACAACATTAAGAAGTTGCTATTGGTATCTCCAAGATGGGAAATGGAGGCATAGAACGGTGAAGGAACTTGCCCTAAGCATTTAACAGGTATTAGGGAGACAGCAGTGAACACAACAAAGTCCCTTCTCTCAGGAAGTTAAACCTAAAATGACACAGGTTGAGCTTGCTCTGGGTTTGAAAAGACGCTTGGAGTTTGAGTGAGAAGAAAGTGCAAATTTACTACATGTGCACATCTAGCACGCCATCTATATTTCCCACTTGTTTCCAGTTGTTTCTTTATCTTGTGCAAAAAGCTTTGCAATTAAAACATCTTACCAATTCTAACTTGACCACGTTAGCGTACATAATTTTAATGAGACAAAATTCACTTTAATATTTTTGTATGGTGTAAGAATAACTTTATTTTTTAAATTTCAGTAGCTTGGGGGTAGGTTCAAATAGTTTTAGGTAACATGGTTGCCTTGTACAGCGGTGAAGAAGTCTGGCCTCTAAGTGTACCCATCACTCCTGCCTATGCACACTGTATCTAATTTTTCATCCCTCCCTCTCTCCTCCCAACTTCTGAGTCCCAAATGTCCATTATATCATTGTCTATGTCTTTGTAGATTGTTTCTTTAGCTACCACTTACAAGTGAGAACATGCACAAAAACAGAAAGTCAAACATTTTAACTTTTTTCTTTCTCTTTTTTTTTTTTTTTTTTTGAGTTGGAGTCCTACTCCATTGCCTAGGCTGGAGTGCGGTGGCACACTCACAGCCACCACAGCGTCAACTTGCTGGGTTCAGGCGATCCTTCCACCTCAGCCTTCCAAGTAGTGGAACTAAAGGTGTGTACTACCATGCCTGGTTAATTTTTTGATTTTTTTTTTAATTGTAGAGATGAGGTCTCGCCAAATTACCCAGGCTGATCGAGAACCTGCCAGCTCAGGCAACCCACTCAGCTCGGCCTCCCAAAGTGCTGGGATTACAGGCTGAGCCACCAAGCCTGGCCCATTTGAACATTTTTAATGCAAATGCTATGGTTGTTTTGCCAGCTGCCAATGTGTATTTTAACCCACCATACTTTTACTGAATCTCTCTTAATAATGTATGTCACAGTATCTCACAGTGTAGGTTGCTGGAGAATTGCATTCCAGCACCACCAACCCTTCCACTTGTTTAACTCTATTTAGATGCCAGAATAAACCCAGACAGATTTTGCTGTGTAAGTCAATCTACTGGCCGCTGAATCAATTCTGCCTAACAACTGTTCCAAAAAGGCACTTAAATCAATTTGCTACAAAGGTACTGCATTAAATGATATATGCACCAACTATACTTAGCCATTCTACACAGATAATTAACCCCAGCAAATTCAAGGCTCACATCTGAGTACAGTTTTCAGTCTCAGTATATCTTGTTTGAAACATTCATTAATAAAATAAACCCAACACAACATGCCAGTTAAGTATGCATTAGTAGAAAATTAACCTACGAGGTATAAGTAGCTTTCATTTTATAAGATGTGGGAAAATTTTATTCACCTTAAGAAAATTCAATATATACTTTTCTGATGTGTAGTATTCCCTTCAGTTACGTTAGCAGGAACAAAGGAGTCATCCTTAAAGGAATTAGTAGGAACTGACTGAACTCTGAAGAGGAAAAAAGTAGATTAATTCCAAAGAATCATAACATTTTGGATTTACAATGAGGAAGAAAAGGATTTGTAGGGTTTTATTTATACCCCACATAGAAAGTTGCATTGGTCACATCAGTGTGACTACCTGGCATCTACTGACAGTGGAACTCACTTCAGGAATGTCTAACAAAGATGCAGCGAATCCATGCCTGCTGAGAGAGCACAGAGCTGGAAATGAGAAGAAGACAGGGACCTCTGTACCTGGTCAGGGCTACTGGGTGACTTGTAATAGTAAAAAAATAAAACCCCTTTGTGGGGCTTTGAAAACTGCATATGTATACATACCCATAAGTCTGCATGTTTCAAAGTTCTTATTCTTTTTTTTTGAATTTGCATCTTGTCTTTTTTGTGTGTATAAAATAGATTATTCTGAGGTCTGCTTTTTTCTTTTCAGTTTGCTATTCAAATTTAACTCTTTCCCCACAGATTCAGAGGCTAGGATTGACTAGATTATAATTATGAAGTACCACAGCATAACTTTCATCATGCTGTGATGTGAAGGAGTATAATTCCAAATCAAATATTAGATTTACACTATGGTTTTTCCAAATATACATAAGAAACAAATATCTTAGTACAATTCTTTAGAGCATTCTGACTCAAAAATACGCTTTCTAAAAATGGATACAAGTGAAAAAATTTGTTTGTAGCATTTGGATAAATTAGCATAATTAGTTGGGTCAAAATTTTCCTTCATCAGAAATATAGCTAGACGTTTTTCAGTAAAAGTAAGATATACTCTTGTCCATTTGGAGACATTCACGTGTTCTCTGGCAATAGGTCAGGGGGATTAGATGAGGTGGCATTTTTAAGTCCTTTCTACTTCAATGGTTATCATTGACTTTTTCTGATATTAAGGTTATATACCATCAGAAATTCAAGTGGAATAAAATACAGTTGAACTGTAAATATCTGAAATGTGAATTAAAATACAAAACTTCAATACAAAAAAGATTCAGAATGCTCTGTTTTTATTATGTCACTGAATAAAATGGACCCCCAAACCATAGGACATCCATATGGCTAGAGCAGTTTCAGTGGGATTTTATATTCATTCTTGTCACATCATTAGAGAGGATAAGCCACATTGTTTTCATTTTAATATGGAAGGTCAAAAGTAGTCATGATCCTCTAATGGTCGGTTAGAGATAAAAGTAGCAGCATCAAAATATGATGAAGATTCAAAGTTACTCAACTATATTTTAATCTAGTTCAGAGCATTATCAAAGGTAATTTTACTTTCACCAGGAAACTAAAGTTGCTGGCACTGAAAATAAGACTACAGATTCTCAGTTACTAACTATATTCTTGGCAGATGAGATGTTTCAAATCATATTTTCAGGAATCCAGACAAAAGCACTGTGATGTCAATTCTAAAATCATAGCAATAGGTTATGCATTGTGTTTTAATTTTCCTAGCAGCATTTATCAACCATATAGATTTAATAGTTTTATTTTTCAATTTAAAAATCTAGCTTTCACATACCTTGTGTTGTCCTTATGCTGTTTCTAAATGCTATCAACAGTCTAGTTAATACTTATTAGTGTTCTATAGTTTTCTCTTTAAGTATGTCAAAAATATTTTTTTCTTTTTTTGAATTAAAAAAATGCAGTGATGATAAAACTTACACATTGTACCTAGTTTGTAGATAATCTGACTCAAATATTCAACAATTCCTCATGGATAAATTTTCCCAATAAATAAAAAATAGTAAGAACTAAACTAAAAAGCTAAACTAAGCTTCCAAATGAGCTTACCTGAACTTCTCTCAGTCTCTGGGTATATAAACTATCACTATATCCACAGTACAAAATAATTACTGTATTTGAAAATAATTACTTTAGTTGTGTTTAATTATTAGTTGCCTGAAAATAATAATTTAATCTATTGAATAATATTAGTACAATAACAATTAAAATAAATTAATTTTCAAGAAAAGCAATGAACCTTCGCAATTCATTACACAAATTAAAACTGAAAGTCTTTTTAGAAATGATTGGACTACTCCCTTCTATCACTCTTGATGTGAAACTAATTCTTAAAAATAATACTTTATGATTTTCTGTTTGTTTGTTTTGAGTTGGGGTCTCATTCTGTCACCCAGATTGGAGTACAGTGGCACGATCATGGCTCACTGCAGCCTTGACCTTCTGGGCTTAAGCAATTCTCCCATCTCAGCCTCTCAATTAGTTGGGACTACAGACATGTTCCACCATGTCCAGCTAATTTTAAATTTTTTATACAGACAAAGTTTCACTACGTTGCCCAGGCTGGTCTTGAACTTCTGGGCTCAAGCAATCCTTCTGCCTCAGCCTCCCAAAGTGCTGGGATTGCAAGTGTGAGCCACTGCATCAGGCACGTCGGAATGTTTTAAATAACTATGTCCACTGAATCATATAAAAGTCCAGGATTTTAAATAAACAATCAGTAAATTTAGTATCTTCACACTAGTGCATTAATAGCACATTGATATGTGTTAACAGCTTTGAAAGATAAGGAAATGGGTATACTTCTTAAATATTTCAGAAAGGCAATGAATGGCAAGTTAAGTAGATAGACACTGATTGACTCACAAACTTTCTGAGCTCCAAGTATTGCTAGGTAGATACTAGCTTGGCTAAATCTCAGTCTATCAATTTCCTTTTTTTAGACCAGACTTTTCTCTTTTTCCAATTTACTCTCCACATCTTCCCATGGAGGAAAACCTGTGAATTGCTTTAGTACTATTTCCCATTCTCTTCTTTCTCCTCAAATGTCCAGTGAGTAAAGTAGCTGAAAAAACCCAGTAATTCTCACTTTATTGCCAATGCAATACATTTTCTGCTTGTGTGTGTGCATGTGTGTGTGTGAAGTTTGTGTGTGTGTGTTAGTGTGTGTGTGTGTGTGTGTGTGTGTGTGTGTGTGTGTGTGTGTATGAAAGAGAGAGACTGAGACCTTTTCAGGTTTTATTTTTTTCTGAAAAGCTGTTTCTCAGCCTAGCCAGACCTTGGCAAACACAGATCCTACAGATGTGAAGCCCTTCTTCTCCATCCCCCTCTCTGGCAGACACGGTGCAGGCCTGTTTGTTGTCTTCCTGATCAGTGTGCAACACGTTTCCTTACACAAAGGCTACAGCACACTCCTACGAGAATTTTTCATCTATCAGCTACATAGTTTTCTTTCCAAATTAATAATTTTCAAATTCAAATGAGAGCAATGTTAGAATAAAGATAACCTCAAACAGACTTTCAAAAATGGCATCTTTTGAAATAAAGCTAGTTCAGCTATGATACTCGCGGCACCCTTCACTAGTGATCCCTGCAGAGCCCAGTGAGAACCTCTGGCTCTTTCCTTAGTACGACGGTGGCATACGCTTGACCCCTTCTCCCTTGCTCAACAGATGCACAAATCCCTCACTGTCCACCCTGGCTCCTCACAGACTGTACTTCCTTCCCATATTTGACAAAGAAAACGGTTGGGCTTGGAAGTTGCTGCCAAGAGATTTAGGGATTTTTCATTAATAGCCCAAGGAAGTCAGAGTCTTATGGATAATGTGTGACTAACAGGGAAGAGAGGCGATGTTGTCTGTCTAAAGGATGGCCTTCCAAGGACTATCTCTCCCTTCTGCAAGTCACTCCCTTTAGGCAAACATTCGTCAGGACCACTCCTCTGTGCAGTTTCTGTCCTGCTCACAATCCCCATATCTCATGGACTCATAGGTTTTGCTTCTGACTTTCTCTGTTATCTTTGCTCTGTGAAAATATTAATAATAAATCAGATCCAAAATTAAAAGGTATAAGATCATTTTGTCTCCATTATCTCATTTGATACAACAAAGAGGAATTGGGTGCACGATGGATTTTCTGAATATCATCTATTTTGATAGTTTCCTGTTCAAGCTCTGCACATACGGTTAATAATATGAATAGCTGGTCTTGAATTTAGGATTACAATATTTTGCACCTAAAATCTAGCTAACTATTTGAACAGATAAACATGCAGAGGGACCTTTTTGATGTCGTTCTTTATTTTTAAATTACACATATTTCTTTCATCTCCTCTTAATTTGTAATTTTAAAATTGCTAAGCCCATGCTTTTAAAAGTTTTTTTGATTCATTTTGGGTCATAAGGAAGGAGATATCTGAATGATTTGTCTTTAATAGAGATTTTTGGCTTCTCTTGGCTCCAGACTGCTGGAAGTCCTGGATACAATTTCCCGCGCTTTCCCCAAATTTTCCTATTATTGCTGCTTTTCTCTTTCTTCTGCATTATCTGTCACTTAAGAAGTAGGAATTCATAAGACTCATTCCCATTTCTAGGTGGAAATGGTGTCCAGGGTTGATGAGAACCATATAACACCACATTGAGTTGATCCTTCCCTTACTGCAAAGCAGAGAAGATCTGGGCTACCGCAGAAAAACAGAAGAAACTCAGCTCATGGTGAGCTCTGTTAACAATTCCTGTCTTCCCTCTTAAACCACTTGCCTCCAGAGACATAGTGCCTTAAGTGGGCAAACCACTGAGAAAATTCCCATCTGACAACTGTCTTCGAAGAAGGGTCAAAGGAATTAACCCATAGTTAAGGAGGCAAGGGTGTGCTTAAGTACTTTAAGCACACAGACAGTTGTTGTGCACAGAGATCATAACAGCTGGTTTCTATCTCTGATGGAGGACAAACAGGAGGAAATGGAATAGCGCGATGGTAGGAATGAAGACTTTTAGGCAGAGAGGAAGAAGTCTCGACGACATTGATTAAGCATCCACTGTGGGCTGGGGCTTTGCATACTATGCCTCCTTTAAAAGTCATTTGACATCTTCAGGGAACTGGAGGAAACCGAAGCTCGAGAGAGCCACTTCGTTTGTTCAACGTTGCAAAACTGCTAAGTGTTAGAACTTGTATTTGAGCCTAATTTTATAGAACTGCAAGTCCTTTCCAATCAAGCAATCATTTTTATGTTTTATGAGAGAAAAAAAAAACTTAGTACACTTAGAAAGTCTTAAAAAATCTTTGGTATTTCCCTTAAAAAATAAGTACACACCCATAAGATCACACATGTTTTTATTTGGTGCAAAAAGTACAGTACCTAATAAATCCCCTGTACAAAAGTGTGCTGTGGCTCAAGGAATCATAGCAAAGGTTGAGCCTGATGGCAGCATAAAAACAATACCCTGTAGAAAAATGGCAAATGTCTAAAAAAAGAGAGGGTATAAGTCTCTTTCAGTTTTCTGAGTCTCTGTATATCCTTTTAAACATTTTCTTTGATGGGTATCCCTGTAGAGTTCTTATTTGTGGAAAACTAATTTAATTTTAAAACATTATTTAAAATATATTTTAATGGATTCAAATTTGTAATAGAATTAAGAATTTTTGAAAACATAATACTCAAGAAATCTCTTCTTTTAAGGTAATATATTAATATAAAAACAAGATTCTGGAAACAGTAGCCTCCAAGCACATTGAATTACTGAAGCAGAAACCAATTTATCATTTTAATAGCAGATAATTTAATAACAGGGTTGGGTGCAGAGCTCTCTGAATTAATGACCAGGAGAGGGGCAAGGAGAATGGCAGAAACTGACATGATTGTTAGCAGGACAGGTCTGATCAGTGAAGCCAGTGCTCTAATGAATCACCCCCACTGCAGCACCATTTGATGTGCAATATACTGAGAAGAGAATTATTTTGAGTCCAAACAAAGGGTCTGATGCTATTGTAAATATGAAGAAAGTGTGGCTTAGGCTTCCTAGACAGATTGTTACTAAGCCTTAAGATGTGACACAAAGACAAAGACATTGGGAAGCACATGCAGAGATCAGTAGCCCTGCAGTATTTGAGAATGCTTCATGGAGTAGATGGACCCGACAATTAAGGAATGTTGGAATGCAGCAGAGGGCAGAGAATTGAGAAATTGGCAGGCTGAGGGACTTTAAATAATTTTTTCTCTTTTTTTTTTTCGTTTTAACTCATCTTCAAGATTCTTGTCTCATGCCCAGGAAGAATGAGGGTCACGGAAGGCCGGAAAGTGAGAAAGCAGGTGTTTTTTGAGAGGACAGAGAAGCTCCCACAGCGGCAGGCGACTCAAAGGGGTTGCCCCCATATTTTTTCTCTTAAAAATTAAATTAAAAAGCAAGTACTATGTTTTTAAAAGAGAGTGATAAATGTGATCATAGCAATAGCAAGCAATTATTACACTAGTACTGTAATGGGCTATCCACTGCTACATCACTGCTAATTCTAAAAAGAATACTGTGATATGGTCACCATGTTCTATATTCACAGTTGATGAACCTTTGCAAGTTACAGCTTCTAACATAGGTATATGTGACTCCTGGGCCTGGAGGCAAGGAACTTACTAGCAAAGCTATCATAACTGCGGTAAAACCTACAAGACAGTTAAACTTGAATGCCAATTATGTTAAATTATTTTTTTCTGACACCAATTTTGGAAAAAACAGAAGGATAATAGTAAAAAAGATAATAGCATTCTCACACCTTTAGGGTGTTCTCTTTAAGCGGAGGCTCCAAAAATTATGGGCGTATTTCCTCCTTTTCCATTGGCCACCGTGGCAAATGGTGGCAGTGGTTCAATTTGCTTAGGAAATGAAAGCTCTCTGGGAAGGAAGCCTCCTCTCCCCTTCCACCTGGGTGTGCACAATATCCACAGTGAACCTTGTCCAGGGCTTCTTCACCTCTAAGGATAACATCCTTTGCACACATGTTAAGACAGATCTTTCTTCCAGCATGTGCTTAACTAGTATTCCTTTTCTCCTTTCAAATGGTACTGTACCTCCCAAACCAACAGACTCTTCAGTTCAGCATCTGACATTTTAACTCCTTTATTCTCCTTGAATCTATGTGTGTATCTCCTGGTTCTTTTGCTTTGCCAAGTGATTCATCTCAATTTCACATCTTGCTCCTCTTCTCCAGGGAAACCATTACATGATGAGACTTTTCAGGGGTTATTAAGTTATCTTGTCTACTTCAAAGGCTTCTATTATCCTCAGATATTTCAAAATACCTTCTAAAATAAATGCTTCCAGCACCTGAGATTGCCTGGTACATAATAAGTGCTCAATAAATGCTTCTAAAATAAATGCTTCCAGCACCTAAGATTGCTTGGTACATAGTAAGTACTCAATACATAAAGATTGCTAATCATGGTTATAAAGTCATTTGTGGTCTAGTTTTAGTTTTGAATTATATTTTTAGTTTCTTTTTTTAGATTTTCTTCTAAAGAGATGATGACTTGATACTTCAGCAATGGTTCAATAAACGTGTGATGAATGAATGAATGTCTAATGCACTCAAGTGCCTTGAGCTAAAAGTTATCTACTTGGACCAAAATGAATTTAAAGTTTATGAGAAAATGTATCATTTCCATGCCTTTTCCCCTAAAGCACCAATCTCTTGAAACTTTAGTCTTCAAGGTTCTGTCCTAGAGAAATATTTTAAGCTTGTTCAAGGAAGGCAGTTATCTCTCATGTGGAAAGAAATTAAATCCAATCTGTTTTTGTCTGTACACAGTAAAGTGTAAGTCAAAATTTCAGTACCCTTTATAGAAAAGACCAGAGTTAATCCTTCGCGCCCTACCCAGTACTTCAGCTTTTAATAAAAGACTTTCTAATCATCAAAGCTGTGTGTGTGCACGTACAAATAATGGGAACAGTATATGCTGAAAATATCACTGTGTTCCCTGATACATTGCCATAAAGAACTTGAAGATTTCCCAGGCATGATGTATAAGAAATAAAATTCTATTCAATTATAAGACTTGTATTCATGTGACTTACACTAGACACTATTAAGCAATTAGAATAAGGAAAAATTGCCATTTTAAATTTCAGTATGCTATTAGCAAAATTTTCACTTTCATTTATTTTTCTTAGCTCTCTCATCTTGATAAACTCTCAATTCATCACACATATAAACACTTCCTAGTTAATACTACATTAAGTAGACATGAAACTTTTGCCATCATTTCAATTGAAAGGCAAAGTCCATGGAATTTGCTGACAATACAGCAAGGCCTCCGAATCTGTCATTTTTACTCTCAAGAGAAATCTCACACTGAAAATGAAAACTCTGCTTTCAGCTTATGCCCTTTCCGACTCATCCTCTGTATCATCAGCTGAGAAACTTTCTAATACCCAAGTGCGATCACCTCATTTCTATGCTGCAAAACTGTCAAAGTTTGCACAATGTCATTTTGATCCTTTCCTAGTTTCACATCATAGCCTCTTCCTTCATAAAGCTGGTCCCCTTTTCTGAACATCTTCTGCTTCCTACACCTGGCTAGGTGCCTTCGTACACACCAAATTGTTTACCTGTCCCTCCCCTCCACACATCTCTTTTCTCCGCTGATGAAGAAACACAAACTAATCAAGACCCTATCTGAACCCACTTTGACTTGGCCCAATCCTTTCTTTCTCAACTCCCAGATCTCCCTCCACTATAATATGTATATTTTCTTCCTGTGTTATCACATAGCAATTTATGTATACCTTTATTAAATAATTTATTTTGTTGTAATGTCATTATATTCTTGATTTATTAAAATGAATTTTTAAAAAAATATGTTTTGGGCATTCTGGCTAGGCTAAATTATGCATAAGACATAATAATTCCACTGAGAATGTTTGTCTGAAAAGATGACTTTATGAACCTTATGGAGTGGGAGTGAAATGGTTAAACAGTAAAATTCTATGCTGTTGTATAGTAGATGGAGTGCTTGATAATCCACAAGGGAATTGTCACAATCTGACTTGTGAGCAGGTAGGACACACTTTTACAAAGCTTTTCTGCAGCTTGGAAATTATACTCTTCTAAGCAAACCCAAAAGGCTATCACAACCCCAACTCAAAGGGTACTGATTATGGGTTTGTCTTTGTATATTGTGCATTGTGCATGTGTGTGTGTGTATTTTTGCATGTAGGGGTGGAGGGGCCTGGAGAGAAGGGAAGTGAGAAAAGAGAACGAGAAACAGGGAGAGCGGGAGGGGGAGGAGGGGGGAGAGGGAGAGGGAAGGAGGTGGGGGAGGGAGAGGGAAAGATATTTTGGGTGAGGGGGCATGTTTCACAGTAACTAGCACCCTTATTATTTTGCAGAAAATTCATATTGGAAGCAAGCACACTTGCCTTGACAAACCATTAGCTGTACTACAATTGAGTATTTGAAGCAAATTTAAACAGAAGGTAGAAAATTCTTTGGCAGTGGCTTCAAGATCTGATTTTAAGGAAATGATCACCTGTGCAGGAGGCATAAAACATAATGAGCTTTTTAAAAGGTATCAATGAATGATATAAAATTCAGGTAGTAAAAGAAGAGGATCTAAACAGACCAGAACTCAGCAGGCCCCCTTTGCCACATCGACCATAGTTTTTACCATTTGAGGAAATTTAAAATCAATATTAAAATCACATTCTCTCTTGTTAGAAGTTTGCTGTTTATGAAGTAATTTTTTTTAATCATACAGAACCTTCAGTCATTTTAAATATCTGAGTAACCCTGAGTTGTGACCCTGAGTAAAATGTCTTGGTAACACAGATACATTTTAGAGGGTTTGGGGTTATAATTCACCCGCAGTGAAAATCTTGTGTTCACAATGTACCAAGAGGCTAAAATGTTTCGTAAAGGCCTGGTTTTGTTTGGGCATGCTAACTCCTTCACAGGTGAGTCTATTAAAAGTTAAGTTCACCACTCTCCAAAATGTTAGAGAATAGTTAAATCAATTAGTTGAATATTTAAGAAATGTAATTTATCAGTGTACATCACATTTTACAAGTTATTCCAAATCACATGAAATAACAAAGACTATAAGAGGAACTTCTTGAATTTTAAAATCACTGATTCTGTGTTGATCCAAGGAAATGACAACTTCAAATTCACAGGTAATTTTGTTTAAACAACATCATCAAACAGATGAGATCATTTCAGCAAATTTTGAGCTGCCCCATTTTTATTCTTTGCGTTATTTTTTACTGCTCCACATTTCAGTGTGTGTGTGTGTGTGTGTGTGTGTGTGTGTGTGTGTATGTGTGTGTGTTAAGCAATATGCATCAGCTGAAGTTCACAATATACAGACTTGCAGCAGTCAACATCTGTAGAAAGGTCTCATAAATTGATTTAAAGTCTGCAACATAAGCATATCCAAGACCATATATCTTCTTTGAGAGACTGACACATGGTCCCCACACTGACTGGTGATAATGCATTCCTGCCAAGCCCAGATGTAGTTTCAACTCCAGGGAGATGCAATCTAATGATGGATAGGTATAACCCAATCATGATAACATTTGGATCTGGAAACCCTACAGTGGAGTACTTACAATATATTTCTTTTTATTTCTTCTAACCACGCTTCTTCAAGTATATCAAGATGTTCTGCCAGGATGACAAGCATATGATCGGATTAAATGGTATATAAAGATATGGTAGACTGCTTTCCAAAGCGAAATTTCATAGTCGGAACTTTTAACAATTAATTGCACTCCTGGCAACCCCACTGAAAATTAAATTAAATGGTGGAACTATTTCATTAGAAGGCTCTGGCAAAATAAACCTAATAAATGGAATGCTTTATATAATTAAAGATGGCAAGCAAGCTGTTTTCTGGGTGTTTTTAGGTCATAGGTCTTAACTCTACAATGTCTTTCTCTCCTACAATATGGTGAGTTCTTCAAGAGCAGGGGCTGAACTCTATTTGTCTGTAGTTCCTGACAGAGTTCACAGCACAAAGCAGGCACTTAATGCATATTAATAAATCCTTGTATGAATTCAGATGTTAACATATTGTGAGCTTTGGAATCCAAGTTTGAATCAAAGTCCCACCAGTAATGATATGAATGGCTCCTATGGGTTAAATTGTGTCAACCCCCCCCCCAATTCATATGTTGACTTGCTCACTCCTATACCTCTATAACTTTATTTGGAGGTAGGGTCTTTACAGAGGAAATCAATTTAAAATGAGGTCATTAGGCATCGGGGTGGGCCCTAATCCAATATGATTGGTGCCCTTATAAAAAGGGATAATTTGGACACAGAGACAGATGCCACAGGCAGAACGTCATATGAAGATGAAGACAGAAATGAGAATTATTCTTCTATAAACCAAGGAATATCAGATTGCTAGCAAACTGCCAGCAGCTAGGAGAGGAGGCATGGGATAGATTATTTCTCCAGACCCTGTGGGCACCTTGATCTCAGACTTCCAGACTCCAGAAATGTGAGACAATAAATTTCTCTTGTTTAAGTCACACATTTATTTTACTTTGTTATGACAGCCCTAGCAAACTAATACAATGGCTTAAAACAAGGCATTTCATCACAGTGAGCCTTATCTGTAAATTAAAAATACTTCATTATTGTGTTTGAACATGGCAAAAAGTGACAAAAATAATAATCAAACCAAGAAATATTTATGAAGTACCTTGTATGTGCAGAGCTCTGCTCTATTTGGCAAGGGAATAGTTAAGGCTTTCCCTTACAGAGCAAAATGCTAGCAAAAAGACAGACGATAGCAGATAATTGAACAATATAGTATTTCGGATAAAAGAATCTATGGAAATCAGAGAAAAATAAAACCATGAGGGGGAATATAAAGTAAGGTGTTGAAGGAATAAAATTTTATTTAGGCTTGTCAACATTGATAACATCTGAAAAAAGGCATATAACCCATATGAAAGAGGTAGCAAGTCATGTGGGTAACTGGGGGAAGTGTATTTCAGAAAGAGCAGCAAGGGCAAAGGCCCTGACATATTCTGAAAAAAAGGGAGGCACTCAGTGCTGAGCAAAGTGAGTAGAGTGAGAACAGTAGGAAATAAAACCAGAGGTGAAGGCAGAGAGATTGTGGGAGTCAAGTTAAGGAAAGGACCGGTGTTAGAACCACTAGGATGCTTGGAGATTATAAGCAGAGAGGAGACAAGGACAAACTTATGTTTAAAACAGGATCACCCTGGCTACTGTTTGGAAAATCACGGAAAGGGAGACAAAGGAGAAGCAGAAAGACCTGTTTAGAGGTTATGCCAATAACTGGATAAGGGATGTAGGTAGCCTGATCAGGCAATGGAGATGTGGAGAAGCGATGCAATTTTGGGTATATGAGGCTTGCAATTAAGTTCGGGAACTCATCTTAGAAAAAGTGTTATATACCTCATTGATGAATATCACTCTGGTCACCTTTGAAGTATTACCCTTAGGAAGTTATGCACCAATGCCAGCACCTGGTCCATTAGTCAGAGCCATTTTGGAACTCTTTCTGGAATGATCATCAGTGCTGTCTTCCTATTACCATGAAGTCCTGAATGTCATCAAAATGTCTTCCTTTCAATATTTCCTTTATTTTTGAGTAAGAAAAAAAGTCACTTGGGTCCAGATCAGGTGAAAAGGGAGGGTGTTCCAATACAGTTACTTGTTTAGGCTAAAAACACCCTCACAGACAGTGCTGTGTAAGCTGGTACATTGTTGTGATGCAAGAGCTTTTTGGGACCATTTTTGCACACACCTTTCTCATGCCAAGATTTTCAGTTAAGATTTTCCTGTTTCTCTATCAATGTTTATTTGGCCTGCTATGGGTCTCACAGTCAGCTGATGAATTTGACATAAAATTTGATGAATTTTTGCCATGTTTTCATCAGTTCTGCTCGTTACTGGCCATCCTGATCTCTTTTCATCAGTGACTCTTTCTCTCCCCTCAAAAAACGTTTAATCCATCTGTATACTGCCGTTTTCTTCATGGCATTATCTCCATAAACTTGAACTAATATGTCCATGACTTCACCTCCACTCTTGCCAAGTTTAAAAAGAAATTTAATGTCTGTTCGTTGCTTTAACTCAAGCCCAGACATTCTTGCAAAGGCACACAAAAACATGCAATGACAATAATGAGCGCCACTCAGCAAGACACTGCCGCACATCGACACAAACAGAGCTGTGAGACACTAATATACAAAGATTATGAAACCTTACAGAGTTGTTTGCACAATGTTGCCAGTGTAAGTGCATGGTAGCAGGTTCGCAAACTCAATTGTTAGACCTTGTATTGTGAAGGAAGAATTTACAGGACTTGTTTCAGAATTGGAAATGGGTTAGGAGATAAAGAGGAGAGCCAAGAATAACTCCTAGTTTTTTTGGCGGGGGGGTTGAGTTAAGTCAGCAATAGAAGATGACATTAATGAGAAGGAAAATTTTCAGGAGATGCTGGGTTGGGAGGCAGAAGGAGAAATCCAGTTTTGTACATGCTAAGATGGAGATACTGCCTAGTAGACATCTAAATGTTGGTAGAGCATAGGCAGTAGAATATGCGTCTGGATTTTAGAGAGCAAGTCCTGGCTACACATATAAATTGGAAGTCATTACAGAATTTAAAGTTAAGAGATTGCATGAGGTCATTAAGTGAATGAGACACAATGTTTACATTTATTAAGTGCATACTGCATTCCAGGTAACTTTCAAAATGTTTTGTATATGTTATTTCATTAATCCTTGTAATTAACTCTATGGTGATTGAATAGTTTGCAGTTTCTATTCCTTCTAATTTTTAGACTTTACCCAGTTTTGTAAGGGAAGCTGTTATTCATCATTTTAAGTATTGCTGATCGTGACCAATGGAGTGCAACAAAATTATTTGGCTTCCAAAGCAAAGGTCAGCAAACTTTTCTGCAAAGGGCCACACAGTAAATATTTTCAGATTCACAGGCCATATGGTCATCATAGCAATTACTCTACTTCTCCATTTTGTGGTTGCAGCTGGAAAGCAACCATAGACAATTCATAAAGAAATGGGGCTGGGTGTGGTGGCAGACTCTGTAATCCCAGCATTTTGGGAGACCTAGGTGAGAAGACTGCTTGAGCCCAGGAGTTCAAGACTATCTTGGACAACATAGTGAGACCTCATTTCCACAATAAAATAAAAATTAAAAAAAAGACTAGCATGTTTTTTAAAAAAATGGGCATGTTGGCACGTGCCTATAGTCTCAGGTACTTGGGAGGCTAAGGTAGAGAGATCACCTAAGCCCAGAATGTTGAGGCTGTGGTGAGCCAAGATCAGACCACAATACTCCAGCCTGGGCAACAAAGTGAGACCCTGACCCAAAGAAAAAAAAAATGAACACAGGTGTGTTCCAACTTAATTTTATTTGCAAAACCACACAAACGGCAAGATTTCACCTGGAGACTATAGTTTTTAGACCCTTATTTAAATAAGTGATGTGAATTAATTTAATGTTTCGTGCTGATAAAATCAGAAGACAAGCATTCAGAAAAGGAGTACAATATATTCCATTGAGCAAGCCACTCTCAATATTGTATTTTGAGTATCCCAGAATTCAGAAAATTCTATAAGACATATGGCCTGGTGGGTCTCACCTGGTAGGACTTTAGATTTTCTGTACTGAAGGTGTCTAGGGATGGAAATACAGTAGAAGGAAGGGCTAGGTACGCGTTTGTCTAACAGATACACAGTTTTTACTTAGACTGTATTTTTAAAGAGATGGTATGACTTTGGGGAAGCTAATTTATGTTTTGAACACGGGAGTTATCTTGTTAATTAGATTCCTAACTCTTAACTCTGGAAAATTATTCTTCCCAATAATCTATTTAACTGAAGTCTTATAACATCAGGACTCAAATATTTTGAATTTTATTATGATCAAGAAAGTTTCAAGCTAACAACAAGACTTAAGCTCAACTCAGCAAGTTGAACTCTGCAAGCAGCATGGCATACCACCTGGTACAATGCCAGCACTCAATAAACCTCCAATCATTTACTCGCTTATTCAAAGCAACCTCCCTATCTTGCATTCAACTCTCCAATTCACACTATAATCCAGACCTTTATGAGCTTCGACTTGTACTTGGCTACTCTACAGTATTTTTCTTTCTTCTCTACTCCTAGTCATCCACAAACGCCCAGCAAATTGAATTTATCTGCACAAAATCTACATTAGTCAACTTTGAATGACAGGATAAAGTTAACATTAAGCCTGACCTTCCAGACATAGCACAACCCATTTTTACCTATATGCTTATAGCTATGTTTTCATTTGGAATGCTCTTTGAGTCAACACATTATTCTTCAAATGTAAAATTCCTAAACAAATTTCTAAGAATTTATTCATGTTGTTTTCATATGAAATTCCCTTCACCTGTGCTAAATGAAATTACCTTTTCTGCACTAAATGAAAGCATGTCTATCTTTCCCAGACACAGTTCAGTATGGCTCTTCTCAACCACTTCACGCTACAATGTTTAGTCCCTTCCTTAAAATTGTACAGCATTATTCTTTGAACCACATTCATTCAATTACTTTTCTTTTTTTGCCCTGGGCTCTAAAGTCCTAAGCATTTATTCTCTAGTCCATACTCATTTTGATACTAAACCACACTGGCTTACTAAACTGCAAATTCCTTGAAGTCCAGGAGCATATGTTTTTCATCTTTTCTCTCAAGTGAAGTCTAGGATAGTGCCTTGAATGCAGGGAGCAATTGGTATCTGTTGTGTGCATGACCACTCCTTGTCATACCACCTAGAAATTGTACCCTCCTAGACTTCATTTATATATTGCACATTATCATAACTAGTGAGCAAAATAATGAATGAATCATCTCAGGAATCTAGTCTAAGAAAATAATTAGCAATGTCGCCAAAATTTTATGAGCAAATACGGTCTTCAAAGCACTTTTTATTCAAGCTAAATGTCCACTAATAGAAGATAGGATGTATAGTTCAATACCATCAGTCAGTAATAGAAATTAACAATTCTAAGAATAATTAATAATAAGAAAATATGTTCACTGTACAGTGGTAAACAAATATGAGGGGGGAGAAAAAATGCAATTGTTTTTTGGAGGGTGGATCCTTTATGGGTACAGGCTTCCCCCACTAGGTAAGTGTTCTAGGAACCCATAGGCATCAGTGCACCAATTAGCATTGTTGTGACAAGCTATATTTGGCTTCAACCGATATTCTTTGTATATTCTTTCAGTGTGTTTTCCCATTTCATTATGGGTGATTAAGAGTGCACCCGCCCACACTGAGCTGAGTGCTCAGCAGTTTTTGACCAAAACCAGCATGACTCCTGTGCTTCACCTTTTCTATTCACCTGATCTCACCCTGAGTGACTTTTTTGTTTTTTTCCCCTGGATGAAAAAGTCCTCAAGAGAATGTTTTGCACAATGTGGAAGAGGTGAATGTTTTGCTGATGTGGAAGAGGTGAAACAAAAAATGGCAGAAGCACTAAAAAGCATCAAAACTGATGAGTTCAAAATCTGTTCTGGGCAGTGTAAAAAGCATTCAACAGGTGAATTGCATCAAACAGAGTACTTAGAAAGTGCCTGAAGTTTTCACATGTAAGAATAAACACACAATTTTTTATAAATAAATGATGGGTCTCTTTGGGCTCCCCCTTGAACATGGAAGGCAATTCTATATGCCATATATTTTCAAATTTTAGAATTTAGACATGTACCTTACACTTATTTCTATTTCTACTACCAGTGCTCTTGGTCAGGTCCTATCACTTTTTCCCTATAGTAGCTTGTTACACAGACTTTCTAGCTCCAACTCCTTCCTTCAAATCTCTACTCTTCGGTCCCCCATCAAAGCATCTACCTACTTTTCTGCTTATATCCCTCCAGTTTCCATATATCTGTGATGCAATTCATCCATTTAATGAACATGCCTTCCCCTCGCCCCTACCATCCTTCAGCCTTTTCCCAGGGTTCTTACCCATCTACCTCCATCTAAAAGTCTCTTTTCTTGCTTTAATGGTGACATGCAATACCCTGAAATGCTATCTCCTGCAAGAACCATTCCTTCCCCCCATTTCCTAGTTTGACTTCCTCCCATTCCCTGGTGTATCTCAGCTTGCACTGTGTCATTCACTTTAGGGTCAATATCTGCCTTTTCCAGGTGGTCATCCTTTAAAGGAAAAGAAACCCTATTATTCATATTAGTATTTATTCAAGTTCACATCATGAAGCCTTACCCACAAGAGAGTCTAGAACCTGTTAATTCAATTAAGATTTTAGATAAGTGCTTGATATCCTGAGTCTTTACTAAATGAAGTTTAACAAAATTCTGAAACTATGTATTGATATCATTCAAGGAACTTTACCCTCTAAATATATGTATTGCTCATAATAATTAAAGATGAGTACCAGTCACCTAAAATCCACCATAGGTTGGGTGCAGTTGCTCACGTCTGTAATCCCAGTACTTTGAGAGGTCAAGGTGGGAGGACTGCTTGAGGCCAGGGGTCGAGACCAGCTTGGGCAACATAGTGAGACTTTGTCTCTAAAAAGAATTAAATTAATAAATTTTTTAAAATAGCTAGACATGGGGAAACACACTGTAGTCCCAGCTGCTTGGGAAGCTGAGGCAGGAAGATCAGTTAAGCTCAGGAGTTCGAGGCTGCAGAGAGCTATGATGGCACCACTGCACTGCAGTCTGGGAGAGAGAACAAGACACTGTCTCAAATAAATAAATACACTTAGTTTAATTTCATACACCATAGTATACAGGGCACATTGAGGGAAATATAAAGAGGCAGATAAATTACGGACAAATTGCAAAGACAGTTCTGCAAACAGAGGAAAGCCAAAGTAAAAAATCCAACAGCTGCAGGGCACCCGTGTTCAGAGAGTAACTGCCCAACCACAGAAAATGTCCCTGAATTACTATTACCTTTTAAGAAGTTAGTTTCAAATTGCATCCTAAAACTAAGCCATGGTCTCAGGCGATGGCAAAAAATATATATGCCGAAAAAAATAAAATGTCATTTTATTGTGACATAAAAAATGTAATATAATCTACCCTACGCTGTGCAGTTCACTATTCTAAATGCGAGAAAGCAACATAAACTCCCCACACTGGGAATATGAAAACACATATCTGGACTTCTCTTAATTTAATTATGTCATATTTTAACAATATGTTATTATGAGATTTAATTGCTTTCATGCCTAACAATTTCTTTTGTCAGTTAACATTCTTTCACCCATAGATAAACAATAAAGGATCCACCTTCTGATGATCCAATGGATAGTTCATTAAGCAGAAATGCCTACTGTTTTCTCTGCCAGTCTGACTCAACACAGTGCCAATGCCAGGCCAAAAGGCTTTCTAACAGCTTCTGGCAGCTTTGATATAGCTGGTGGTTGCTATAAGATTCAGAAGTTAACTAAATAAAGTATGTGATATTCACATACACACAGACTCTGAAGATTTTTTTTTCTAGCTTTCTTTTGGAAGCATACCTTAACTCACAGATAGTAACAATACAGTTGATAACATTAGTTTTCAGGAAGGTAGAGAGGAAATAGAAGAATTCAATGTGACTATGAAGGGAAAAATATATATAGTCTTTGTGTATTTTTTAAAATTCAAATGACTCTTCTTAAGCAAATTCTACCGCAGCGAAAACTGAAATTAGAGCATAAATACTTAAGGACTTTAATTAAGTACTTAATTACATTACATACCCCTCACATTTCTGTTTGCAAGATTTTTTTGAATTAAAGTAATGAATCTATTCAAGAAAATCAGAGATGTTTTAAAAGAGTTTTCCTAATTGTATAATTTTTTCCAGCTTGTAAAATGCCCGATAAGAGCTTTTCAGATTTTCCAAAACATTCCCTTTATATCATGTTGTGAGAAATACTTTGAAGGCAGCATTTATGCACTTGGAACAGAATACTCGGGATCTAGGAACAAGATCTATTAACTCTAAAATTAAGTAAGTCACTTTTCTTCACACCTCTGGTGGCCAAGTTAAAAAAAAGAAAAAAGGCAAACAGTCTGCAGCAGCAATGAATTAAGGCTCTGGAGCCCTTTCATAATATTCCAGTTGATCGTGGTCCTCGTTGAGAGGTCTTACCTCATTTCCCACACATTTTCTGACCTATTTTGTCTGCCTTTTCTCAGAAGGATTTTGCTTGCTCTACTGTGGACTAAGCAGTAAACTAATTATCTTGTTCCAATCCCTTTGTAACGCCCCCTAATCCTATTAGGTAAAAGAATGTCTGAATACTGATTGCAAAACTTTTTTTTTTTCTTTTTAAAGACAGAAAGAGAAAGGTCCAGTGGTTTTGTCCTGGGGTGTTAGGGTGGGAGCTCTAGCCTGTACACTGCACCAAGGCAAAGGCAATTTTGGCTATCCAAAATCTCAGGCTATCCAACATACATAGAAAACCTTTACCTGTATCCAGTCATTCATATTCCATGTGTGTCTCTTTCTCTGCCTCTCTCTCTCTCTCTCTCTCTCTCCCCCTCTCCCTCTCTCTCTCTCTCTCCCTCTCTTTCTCTCTCTGTCTATCTCTCTCTCTAACACACACACACACACACACACACACACACACACACAAAATTTAGTTATCATTTGTATCAACGTTAATGTCTTACAGTAGTTGAGTTCCAAACAATCCTCCTCACAGTAGAGCACAGTGAACCCTGGCCCCAGCTAGGAACTCAACTTCACTTTTCTCCTTTTATCAGGAACATTTTAATGAGGAGGGTGACGCGATTCCAATAAGTCAAAGAAGCCATATGAAGTGGAGAAAATGAACAAATGTTACAACAGACCTCTACCAGCCCTTCCAGTTTTAACTTCTTTTCTTCAAAGAACTCTCACAAGTCTTGTTAAAGCACTCTCTCTGCCTCTGTAGAAGACGCCAAGACCATTGCCTCCTGCTGTCTATTACCGAGGGAACTTTAATCACTTTTCCTTTTTTGTTCCCACTGGGGAAGAAGCCAGACTGCAGGGAAAGGCCTGCAGTCAGAGTCGATGTTAAAGAGCATGAAATTTATCTGACTTCCATAAAAGGTGTGTTCTGCCCTTCCATTCCTGCTTGTGCCAGGCAGGCTGCTCTGGGGATGGCTGCTCTGTCTTAGAAAAAACAAATATTTGCTTTAAACATAGAGGCACTATACTACTTACTTGCATCCAATTTTCTTAACCTCTCCCCACAGCATACAAAGAGTGTCTATGTTCTTGGCATATAAAGTCAACGTTTTTACATGAATGAAAATTTGTTTCTTTTCTGATAGTACAAAAAGGTATTGTTTTTAAAATTATCTTGAAGAAAATATATGTGTTAGAGGAGTATCCCTTCTTCAGTATATTTCTGGGGTCTGAGAAAAATATTATAAACAACAGGAAAGTGCAGATTCCTTGGACAAGAATATAAGACTGCCAATGCAACACAGTTCAAGCGCTGAGCGCTTATCATTTGATCTATCGTCACCTTTAGTAACTACATCTATTTAATACACAAAAAGTTGGGTTTCTCCTGGACAGTTTCTTAGCACACAAGGAAGAGTTATCTAGTGTGAGTATGTGTGTCAATGAAGTGGATGTGGACATGAATGCCAGTGGGTAACCTGTGGTGAAAAGGAAGGATATGTCACTCCCTAGATACATATAACCTTCTGCTCTAAGGCAACTAAAGACCTAAAGAAAGTGCAAGGTTATTTGTTAGCAGTATTTTAAATATAATAAGAATACAGGCCTAGTGGAGGCGGGAGGCAGTGAGCAAGTTTTGTGGTATTTATATATTCTGTTACTAGATGAAGATTCCAGGTAGTTAAAGATATGTGTTTGATATAATAGGATATATATATATATATATATATATATTAGTGGTAAAGGTTCAGTTAAGGGTCATTCATTCATTCATTCACAGAAACCCTGATCCCAAGTACCAAGTGAACTGTAAATTTAGTTTTGTTCCTGGCAAAGAAAAAAGATGTCCTGTCTTTGAGATTAAAAACATACCAGCAAACCAGGAAAAACACATTTTTTTCCCCTGACGCTGCAGCGGAGAGTGCATCTGCCTGAGAGACCACATGATGAAACAGTGCATAATGTCCTCAAAAACATTTCTACATAAATGCAAGAGAAGTTGTCTCAGCAGCATCCTACAATATCCCTCAAGAAAGTCAAGGACATCGTAACAAGTGATTACGTTGAAACGAAAATCACATAGCTGAGCATTTGCCGGCCACTCTCCAGTGGTCTAGTGCATGAGATACACTCTAAGTCAGAAAAGTACATGCCAAGAGAAAACGTGTGAAAGAAACAAGAATAAAACAGTCTTGAGAAAATGAAAATGTATAGTCATCTGAAGAGAGTGATCCCTGCATTGGACTTCCTCTGCTGTTTTCTCTGTGTCTGCTTCACTATGATATAGTCAACAACACACATCCCTACAACCATAAGAACTCACATATACTTTCCCCACTAGTTTTAGTTTTTTTTCAAAAATATGATTTGTTATCCTATTTAAAATATAGGGTGGACTGAGTTTAACACCCTTTGCTGACGTCCATTCCAGCAGATAAGATGCATCAAAGCACTGCCTGAAGGGACCTACAGCCCTGGTCCCTCTTCACTTGGCAGCGATTTCTTACTGTTCTCTTCTTCTACACTGATCTTTCTGTTATTCGGATGCACCAAAATAAATGTAAGCTGCAGACAGTTTGCCTTTTCTGGCTTCTCTGTCTCATATGTGGTTTGATTTTTAATTTGTTTTTTGCATTTAGGAGTCAGCTGACATCCCCACCTTCAAAGGCCTTCCCTGACCCTTCCATCTAAAATAACTCTTTTCCTACTCCATTCGTGATTCTTTCTTATTTTCCTCATATTACTTACTGTTACCTGAAATGGCCTCATTTGCTTTTTAAAAATTTGTTCATGCCTGTAATCATTACTTCTAGAATCTCCACATTTGAATATAAATGCCATGAAAATAGGAAACTTTTTGTCTTATTTATGCCAATAACAATGACACATAATAGGCTCCTCCATATATATTTGCGGTAAATGTGAATGAACTAAATATTCTCTTAGGAATGACTGGGTTTTTCAAAATATAGGGTAACTATTTAAATTACAATCCATTTTGACTGTTTAAATTACAATCCACTTTTTCAATAATTAGAAAAATTAGAGATCTCACGGAGACACATGAAGAAAGAATTTCTACCTTGATTATGAAACAAGCAGAGAAACCAATAAACTTCCACCAAAAACCAGTCTTAAAAGTGATATTAAATTACTTTCTTTTCATTGCTAAAACACCTCTGCATGCCTGGGATATGTCAACAAACTGCATGTGTTCAGAGGCAGCGTGATCCCCATGAAGTAGCTTCAAAAGAGAGCCAAGTCAAAACGTCCATTTGTGCCACAGAAGACCTGACAGCTCATAACAAAACCACAGCAAATGGTCTTATTTCTCAAAACACAAAGCTCCATGAAAGCAATGCTGGTCAGCAGCTCTGGGGACACAGCCCCTCCTAATCCCCAATTGATAACCACAACTGCAGTGACCAGGGCTAACATGAAGTCCAAGTGGGGAGTGGGATAGATGTCACTTTCACATGCCAGCAATTTCTTGTTTATAATTAATACTGCACAAATGCCCTTCTGTTAGTTCAATTATAGTCTTAAGAGTCCTTGTTAAATGGAAAAATAAGGTGCAGAATATTGTAGAAGTGAGGTCAGGAACCCAATGGAAAAATCACACTATTAGATGGAAGAAAAGATAGTCCAAGAGTTGTAAAATCTTGTATTTTCTGTCATGACCACTTAGGGGCACTCAAAGGCCTAGAAATGGTCGTTCAAGTACAAATTTTAAGATCTGTAACTTTCCATGTGAGAACAACAAATATTATATAATAAAACATTACACTGCATACCTTCCTAGGAGTATCAGTTCTCTTCACATGAATACAACTGAGTGTTCTTAGTTAACAGTAACAATAGCAACAACAAACACTTCAAAACATATCAAGGAAAGAAAAACAAGTAATTTATTACTACAAATCAGCAAAGTATTTCCTCTTCTTAGGCAGATGGTAGGTATGATAGGAAAATGAAAGGGCAGCATTCCCTCTTGCCCTGCGTGGTGGGCATGCAACCATTTGCTTTAATTATTCTGTATATTTATTTAGGATAATCTGTGTGTGTGTTTCACAAAATACCAATTGCTTCTGATCATGATTACAGTTTGCAATAGAGACTTTAAACATACCTACTAAAAATGAATTTGAATCCAAAATTCTCTAAGCACAGGAATCAATAATATGACCTTAGGAGTCAAACCTGCATTTAAATATACTACTTTTACTGCCTGTAAGATTTTGTACAAGTTATTTCATTTTTCTAGCCTCAGTTTGTTCTTTAGAACAAGTGGATATGAAAGTATTGATGTTGCCACATTGTAGTGTGGATGAGGTATTAGGTCATTAGCACAACATGGATCAGTGGTAGTAACTCAAAATGGGTTTTCTCCTCTTCTTTCAGTCCTTCAAGTTTGTAACTTAGGTCAAAAGCCTTAGAAATAAATAGAATCACAGTTAAAAGTTATAGAGAACACTTTCTTGAGGGAAACAATTTTCAATAACATTCTCTATGTGGTTAGGGGAAGAAAAAAAAAAAAAAGCCTGGAAAGGAAAAGTAATAGTCGGTTGATAATATCTAACCATCCCTGGTAAAATTTTAGAGACCATTGCCAGTGGTGACTATTGGCCATTGTTTGAGGGTTTCACTTAAAGAGAAGAATGCAAAAGTGTGGTTTTCCCGGGGTGGCTTCACATCACTCATTAAAGGACGCCGGCAATACTGGAACAAAACCAGAGTTCCTACTAGAACACTGGACTGCAGCAGTTATTAACTAACTGTGAACACAAAATACCATACTCATGAGTACCTCATGTAAAGAGGTTTTAAAAATACAGCCATGCGCTTTCAACTTTTAGAATCCGTAATATTAAACTTCTCATGAAACAACTTGTGCTTCTCGATTTACAGAATATAACTTTTTCCATGACCTTTGAAAGTGATCAAATGGGGCCTCCTAAGATACAGCATGCATGTGTGCACAAACAGACACACATATGTTTAATGTTTTATATAAAAATACTGACATTAATACTCTTTCCCTAAAAGAGCACCCACTGTGGGAGTAGCATAGTTGAGCACAACCTGCAATGTTATTAGAACTAAGAGCTACTGGTTCAGGCCAGATCACAACCATGTAAATTCTCAGGGGAACCATCTCTCAGTTTCCTTTAAGCCTGTTTCTTTGCCTCTCAGTGGAGATTGGTAATACCTTTCCTGTTTATCTTGCAGATTTTCTAAGGATCAAATGAGATAAAATAAACACATTTCTTGAGCTCAGGACAGCTATACCACAAATGACGCATAGTATTAGGTAAAAGCTCTTAGGTCACAATGTGGTGGGTAAGATTCAGACTTTGGAGAGCCTCTACCCGGGCTCCGTTCCCAATTCTATAATTTATTAGTCCTGAGACTCAGGGCAAGTTATCTGCCTCTTTGTCACTGTTGATTTCTCTGGGAAAAACAATGAGATCTTTCCCAGATGATTGTTTTGAGGTTTATATGTTAAATTTATTCTTACATGTTTTGACTTCAGTCACCTTCAAAGTACATTCTCCATTTGATGCAACACACCTAACAAGACACTTTTTCCACTGCTCAAAACAGTTTTTAAACTCGCCAATTGTGGTGCCTTTTAGTGCTTCTGCCGTTTTTTGTTTCACCTCTTCCACATCAGCAAAAAGTTTTGCTTTGAGGACGTTCCTCATTGGGGATACAAAAAAACGTTGCTCAGAGCAAGATCCAGTAAATAGGGAGGGTGGCACACGGTGGTCATGTCATTTTTTGGTCAAAATCTTCTGAACACTCAGCACAGTGTGATCAGGTGAGCTCATAAATCACCCATCATAAAATGGGCAAACTTGTTGAAAGAATATCCGCCCCCCACCAAAAAAATAAATAAATAAATAACTGAAGCTGAGCACAGCCTCTCACAAAACCGCTAGCTGATACACTGATGCTGATGGGCTCCTAGAACACTTACCGAGCAGGGGGAAACCTGTACTAATAGGGGTATACCTGCCAAAAAGAGAATTCTGGGGTTTTGGGGTCTCCCCTCATAATATATTTGTCCATATTATGCACAGTTTGTCACTGTATTTTTTAAATTATCATTACCATCATGATAAAACACTGGGTGATCATTTTGATTCTACATCTATAACTTTTCAGTCACAGAGTTCCTGTTCTCTAGAGCCCAGCTGTTCTTTCTTAAGTCATGGTTTAAGGCTCTCCTTCTTTCTCCCCTACTCTTTAATACATTTTCCAAACCTAAAGTTACTCCATTTATCTGTTCCTTACAATTTTAGTTATCACCAGCATACAAATGGCCCTACCTATCAAACTTAGGAGTCTTTCTCATTAATACCATATTACACAGTGATTTTTTTTTCCCAGGTCATCTCTGGTTAACACACTGCCAAACCAAGTAAAATATGATTTCTTTGCAGAATTATTTTTTTCTGCCCTCTTCCTTTATATGAAACTCTCTGTTATCAGAAGGATTTGATTCCCCAGTCTCCACATTCTTTCACTAGCTTTGAGTTTGTCTTCATTTATCATTCTCCAATCTTTCATTCTATTTTGCCTCCTACCCAGTGACAGTTTCTGTCAATTCTGTGTCCACCTGCTAACAGTCCTGGCGATATCTTTTCCTTCCCTATTGCTTCCTCATTGCAGCTTTGGAGCTCCTTTCTTCACTGAGTGCACCTGTTGGTTTAGCCACAAACTACCATTGGTTTGTTACCACAGTAGGCCCAGAGGATGCAGTGATGAAAAAGGCAGCATTTCTGCCCTCAAAAAAACTCACAGTCTAGAAGGGAGCATGGAGAAAAACACTCATTCATACATTAGTCTGATAGAAAAAAATAATGCAGGTTTCCAGAGAAGCCCCTCAGATGACAGCAAAGCCCAAGTTGAGGGGTGGTCAGAGATAAGACAGAAGAGTCTTGAAAAACACATAGTTAGACAAAGGATTGGGGTAGGAGTACATGGCAGGCAGAGGAAGAGACATATGAAAAAGTGTGGAATGCATGCAGTTCAGTGTGGCAGAAAATAAAGCCAGACTTGAGTTTTCTCCATCTACTACTTTAAGCTTTCAGCTAAAGTGACACTTTCTAATGGAAAGCAAACACATAAAATATGATCTTTTCTGATATTTGAAAGATTCTAAAGCATTTTCTAGAGGCTTTAATTTGAATTTTTAAGAGGAATTTCTATTTGTTGAGCATGGCTTTTTTTCCCCTTCACAAACTAATTTATGAACAGGAGGATTTAGAAAAAAAAATTCCCTAGAAAATAATTTCTGACAAGTTATCATTGAATCTAATATGTCATTTATTTAAATAGGATCCTTGCTCTCTATAGTTGTTATATACCACACACATATCTATAGACTTTTTTTCCCTTAGATAATTCCACTTATATAAATAATAGTCATGAGAAGCTTGGAAGGTGTTTACAAAAACAAACAAAAAGCTTCTTTAAAGCTCAGAAAAAATGGACCACACTTTAAAAACCTAAAACAAACCAATAACTACAACTCTGCAAAACTCCAAAGCAATAGAACAAACCATACAACTTCATGACAACATTTTAAAAACCTTTTAAAAATAAAAAGTCATTCACTAAAAACGTAAAGTTTGCCCAAGTCCACCAAGTCTGAAGGTCAAGAACAATCTAAAAATTACTATAGTTAAAATGAAACCTCATGGAGCACTTATATTGAACTTCAAACAGTCTTTTTAAAAACATACAGAAAATCCAGAGAAAATAAGCAAACACAATCCCTTGGTTAAAAAAAAGACAAGGGTTTTGACAAGGCAAATTATGCCTTATCAATCTCCTGAAGTACTTAAAAATAATAAATTTACAACAAGAGGAAATGATATGTAGACACAATTTATTTGGTTTTGCAAATCTGACATTAGTAAAGTCTCATTCACTGTTACCATGAATTTATTTTAGTACCATGGAACTGGGGCAAATGAAGATTGATGGATACAGAAATGACCACTAAGAGATATCTAGAGTTAAAAAAACAAAAGATCATACACACCTTGTGAATCTCTGAAATCAGGAGTTATATTTCACAGAATCCTAAAGAATGCTTCTGTGTCTATTTACAAAAATACATAAATACCTGGAAAGGGGACGTGAACATTGAAATTAAATGTTACTTAGTGACACATATTGCATTTAAAAATTTCAACTAGAAGATAGAGTTCTACGGACTTATTTGGATGTTTGTGTTTTGATTATTAAAACTAAGTATACTAATAAATTTAGTCAACAAATATAAAGTGATATATGAATAGAATACTTCCAGAAAATACAAAATATTGTTAATTATTTGAATATTTGGACATTAAAATTCACTGAATGAGTCTGCATTTGTAAAATGTACAGCTCTTCAAAAGTATGCCATTAATGATTTAAAATTTTTAGTTTATAACATATAATTTAGAGGTGGATAGTAATTAAACTTTTTCAAGCTTCACTTGTGAATAAATGGTTACTACATTATTTGTGAAAAACCCATATCTGTGAAATTTTATTATATATGATGGCTGGCATTTTTGAAGCTATAAAAGATTTTAATTTTTTGAATCTTTTAGCTTCATGACTTATTTTCTCAAATTACTTTAAAAATTTTTACCTATTAAAATTTTATTCTAGAATTCCATAGATATGATGGGTAAGTAATCTAATTCAGAAGGAAGGCTTGTCAGAGAACAATGAGACTTTGTCATTTTCATGAAGTTAGGGTGTTCTGGAATTGATAAGCAAATAAAAGTGTTTTATGGCTAGTTTGTACTCACTTAATTCAATTTAACATTCTTGGAAAGTGGCAGTATTCAATGGAAAAGTGTGCCAATAAAAACATTAATTCCATGAATCTTCTATGCCAACTAGGTAACTTGACAAAGAACAAATGGTTTCATTTATATCTTTTATTTACTAATTCTATGAAGCAATGTAAAATATTACCTTTGCTTGAAAAATCAATCTAAAAAAAATTAACCAACAAAGAGAGAAACTGATACTTGCCAATAGAGTCTTTAACCATCCAAGTTGTATATTATCAAGTATATCATATGAGTCAGGATTACATTCCTTTCAAGAAACATATGTCAGCCGGGCTCGGTGGCTCAGCCTGTAATCCCACGCTTTGGGAGGCTGAGGTGAGTGGACTGCCTGAGCCCATGGGTCGAGACCCGCCTGGGCAACTTGGTGAGACCTCATCTCTACAATAAATCAAAAACCAGCCAGGCGTGGTAGCGCATGCCTGTAGTTCCAGATACTTGGAAAGCTGAGGTGGAAGGATCGCCGGAGCCCAGCAGGTTGAGGCTGCAGTGGCCGGGAGCGGCCAACTGCACTCCAGTCTGGGTAACAGAGTGAGACTCCAACTCAAAAAAAAAAAAAAAAAAAAAAAATGTAGTATAATGTAATATATTACATTCTGAACTGAGAGACTCTTGTTAAGAGTATAATGCATAACTTTGGCTACTAAATTTGGTTCTGGAATTACAGACTACTCTTTGGAACAGGATTACAAAGGGGTATGATCAATGGGCCCTGGGGAGGTATATGTTCAAAAATAAAAATTCAAGAATTGGCCTACACTAGACTTGGGTAATACATGCTATTATATGCACTAGTAACATGGTCTATGCTTCATTGTAGACAATCGCACCTTCCCATTCATGTCTCTGGCTGCATCCTTAGCATCTGCTGGGCTTTCAAAGGTGATAAAAGCAAATCCTCTTGATTTGTTGGTTTCACGGTCTTTCATCAAAAGTACTAAAAAGTAGTTTTCAAAGAAAAAGAAGTGTTATTCTAGTTCAAATGGCATAACCAACATCAATCTGTAAAGTGAAAGCTCAGAACTTCTTAGAGGACAAAATACATTATCATGTCAGATGATCAATGCAATCAGATTCATCACAGCTTATCTTTTAATTACAACAGCCCCATCTGTACTTTCAGATAACTCACCTTCCACTATTCGTCCATATTTGCCAAATACTGCTTCAAGGGCTTTCTCGTTTGTTTCGGTATTGAGCCCACCAATGAAGAGCTTTCCTGGGCGATCTGCTTCAACCATTTTTCCCCGATGAGTCTGCTGAAAAATAATAGTATGTCCACCATGGAAAAAGTTCCTCAAGTTTATCGGACATATTTAGTGGGGCTCATTTTTCATGTTCACTAAAATCATTATTCCTTAATAACTAAAGTTGCCTAAAAACATTTTTCCTAAACCTCAGCCACAGTAGGAAAGCGACTTTAAGTAGTTTAGTAATAGCGCAATCTACATTAAACTGGTTAAAAGCACTAACTTAACTTTCACCATGACCCTTAATCCCCCTTAGCTGTTCTTAATCAATTAACAGCTACTCAACATTTGAAAAAGCAACCTTTAGTGTTAATCCTGTATTTGTGTTGTCTTTTAAAGACTCAATTACTCATCACACCCTTGTAACGCTGGGGTTTTATAAGACTACCAACTCATTCAAGGTCACAGGCCAGACTCACAAACTGAACGCTAAGCACTCTCCCAAGGTCTAATTTTTCTCAGTAGGATTTTCCCTAGCAAACCTAAACAGAAATCTGAAGTTTGAGCCGAGTTATGCCGCCTCCTCTTCACCAGCCCGGACCCATCAAAAATGTTACTATCCGACTGAAACAAATTAGGACAAAGTGTCAACATCATTTCAAACAGCGGAGCATGAACGGAAACACTGTAACACGCGACACTCACTGACACCGGCGGAACCTAATTAAAGCTCGTCATTAAAAACCGCGTGGAAAAGACAAAATGGCGACACTTGGATGTAGCCCAGAACCAGCGACGGCGGTCAGGGGGCTAACTTTTACCATCCACACTGGCTGGGAAAATTAAAAAAACCTCGTCTCCAGGGCCGCCAATGAACAAGGAGCCCGCAGCCCGCATAGACGTCCACACGCCGATCATTAGCGCCAATGCCATGCCAATGCAGGTACCGCGGCGGCGCGGTCGCTCCTCGCCCTGCTCCAGCCTACAAAGCCCCGACCTCCGCCAACACTCAGGTAAGCACAGCCAAACTTTCTCGAGAGGCCATACAGCGAAACGGACCCCCTGAGTTGTTTTCCTTCGACCCCCCCCCAGCTTTATTTAAATAGGTCGGCACCTTGGGGTTCTTAAAATGGCGCCCGCCACCCCAATCTCCAGGGAGATAATCCCTAGTCCTAACATGGCAATTGTGTACGGAAAACGGACTGAGGAAAGGATACACGTACCGGAGGGGTGACGATGGTTTCAAGCTCCTATGAGCTCGCCTACAAGAGCTCCCTAGCAGCTCAGCACGAGTGGCGGCTTCGGGTCCGAGGAAAGAACGAAGAAGCCACTAGCACTACTGCGCAACGAGGGCGAACAAAGGAGACAGCAAACTTTATACTGCCCGGGAACGAGGCTGAAGGACCCGGATGGAAACGGAGCTCAGAATTTGAAACGCGAAGGGAGGGGGAGCGGTTCCCAGCCTCCTCATTAGCTAATTCCTCTGTCACTCACGTGTAGCTCCTCCCCTTTCCCCGGGCCCTCCGCGTTTTGCTCGGCGCCGGTTTATAACCGTTTCCTCTGCCTCCTCCCGCTCTCCACAAACGCGCGTTTTTGCTTTTGGCTAAAATGGTGCACGGGCTTCATTTAAGAAAGAACTGAAATTTAGTGCACGTCCTAGTGGGTCAGGCATGGTGGAAAACTTTATTTTACTTTTCCATTCTTTTAATTCTCAAAACAAGGTGATGCGGTTAGATACTCCTACTTACGGCCAATTTTGCAGAAATAGAAAACAAAGAAGTTTAGGTAATACAATATATTTTCCAAAATTATCTTTAACAAGAATT
>CAUYQG010209331.1:0-13253 GCA_963574415.1 Tarsius wallacei
TTTTTTTTTTTGAGTCAAAGTCTCACTCTGTCACCCAGCCTGGAGTGCAATGACATGCTCACGGCCACCATAGCCTTGTCCTGCTGGGACCACAGGTGTGTACCACTGTCCAGCTAATTTTTTTTATTTATTGTAGAGACAAGGTCCTACCTTGTTGCCTAGGCTGGTCTCAAACTCGTGGACTCAGGCAGTCCTCTTGCTTCCACTCCCAAAGTGCTGGGATTACAGGTGTGAGCGCCCGGCCTGATATTTTTTTAATGAATTAAAATGTAATTGTTTTTGTATTTGTGGTTCTGGGTTTCGTGTACAGTGAATAAATGTTCATTGATAATATGTATAACAGTTTTAAAGTTCTTGTTTGAGTCATTCTCCATATTGGATTATTTCTACAGGTTTTGCTTCCTTCGATGCTGTGGCTGTGTGTTTTCTGAACGAGCCTTGAAAGAGATAAAAGCGGAAGTTTGTCACACAGTGAGTTCTTGACATATGCTACTTGTTCCTTCTCAGTAGCCTAGGAAATCAGATGCTTTGGGGTCCTTCCCTCTATTTTTTTAAGTATCTATAAGTTCTTTCAGAAACACAAATCTAGTAAGTTGCTTTTCTTCTTAAAACCCTTCCCTGGCTCTTGGTTGCTCACACAGCCTCTGTCACCTGACCACTGCCTGTGTGTCCATGTCAGGCCTCATTCAAGCTGCCCCTTTACACACACTGTCTCCTGGGCCTCTGTCCCTCTACCTGACCTGCCAGCCCTGAGGGCCTGCTCCCTGTGAACCTTCGTTCCAGAGTCCTTCCTTTCTCTGTGAGTCCTCTTTGCTGAACTTCCCTCCATGTTCCCCAGGCACCTTGTTATCTCACTTCTCTCATCATAATGTCATTGAGTATTTGTGTGTGTGTTTCCCCACTAGACTGTGAGTTTTTGAGGTAGGGAACAAGGCTTGTTCACCTCCTTCTTTCCAGGATTTGTTCTCTCCAGGGCATGTAGCAGTCCTCATAAATGCTCATACAAGTGAGCAAGTTACTTGATGTGAGAGCCAGCCTTCTAGCTCACATGAAGGGAATACTGGTGACTTTACCTAATCGTGTTGCTGCTAAAGCCTAGAACATCTGTGTCTTTGGTGTTCTGCTGGCCCATACAAAGCCTGCCATTTTGTTTAATGTCATGGATGCCAATAGCTTCTGGCAGTATTTCACCTATATTAACTATTTTTGGATATTATTACTCACCTCCCCATCCCTTTGTTGTTTCTGCTGTTGTGAATTATTTTTTTAGTTAACAGCTTTTGTTGAGCAACTGGTATGAGCCATCCCCTGTCCTGGGCACTGTTCAGGGGGTTATCATGATGGCTAAGAGCTATGAGGGTCCCCACATGCCAGTTAGAGAGATAGACCCTCAGTAGCGATTGTGGCCTATGCTAGGAAAGAAACATACAAGTGGTGAACTAGAAGGAGAGAGGCTCCTGAGTGGTGGTCGGTGAAGGTGTGTCTGGAGGTTGGAGCTGAGACCAGGCAGGCACGTGGAGCCTGCCTCTTAGGTAGCTGGAACGGCATGTGCAAAAAACTCAGAAGTGACAGGGCTCTGCTAGTTCAAGGAACAGAAAGCATGGCCCGTGTGGGGGCAGGAGAGAAGTCGATGAGATTAAAGGGTTAGACAGGTATCACCTCGTGCAGGGCCTGGGCCGCCATACTGGGGCTTATGGGTTTTATTCCAAGAGCAGTAGGAGGCAGCTCTAAGCCAGAGGAGGTGTACTTTAGTTTTCAAGTGATCCCTCTGTAAAAGAAGGCAGACATGGAGGAGGACACTGGGTAGCTCGTTACCCAGCCTTCGAGGCAGGCAAAGCTCATGGATGGGGAAGAAGTCAGTGGGGGCGCTGGATTGTTTCTAGTTGGGGTGACTGTGAATAAAGCCTTCTAAAGCTTGGGGAAAGTCTCGACCTTTCTTTTAAGAAAAGAAATGCAAAGAATACATTTGGAAATTGATTTCTGTCATTTAGCCAGCAGTGTTTAGTATGTCTCCTGCATTAAAATGATGGTGTGAGCCAGGCTCGGTGGCTCAACCTGTAATCCCGCGCCTTTGGGAGGCTGAGGTGAGTGGATTGCCTGAGCCCGCGGGTTCAAGACCTGCCTGGGCAAGCGAAACCTCATCTCTACAATAAATCAAAAAATTAGCCGGGCGTGGTAGCGCGCACCTGTAGTTCCAGCTACTTGGAAGGCTGAGGTGGAAGGATCGCCGGAGCCCAGCAGGTTGAGGCTGCGGTGGCCGGGAGCGGCCACTGCACTCCAGTCTGGGCAACAGAGTGAGACTCCAACTCAGAAAAAAAAAATAAAATAAAATAAAATGATGGTGTGGGTTCCAAAATAAAGTAAGATTAGATGACACAGTCCTTGAGGAAATCAGAGGCCTGGAGGAACCCAAGTTATGTGAAACTTCATGTTCTACTTGGCATTCTGAGGCCAGGTGCAAGTGGGTGGTAAAGTTGTTATTGACATTCAGGGGCCAGAGAATTTTCTTTTGACTGCTGGTAAGTAATTTGTTCTCATCCACCAGACTCCCTGAGGTGGGCAGGGTCACTGGAGGTTTGGGTGCTGCTTGAGGGAGGCCAACAGCCAAGCACTGAGTATCTCTACAGGACATTGTCGAACAGGACAGTGGCACCCATTTGGCCTCTCCTTCAGACCTTCCACTTGCTTAGAGGAGAAGGTTTCTCTTTGGGCCTCATATGTTTTTAACATCACCCTTAACTGCCCAAGAGGAAGTAGACCTTAAGTTCAAAGCAGGCAGCATCTAGCAAGACTGTTTTGTATTCTCTGCATTTTTATAGTTGCTTTATAGTTATGGCAAAGGGTACTGTTTTTATTTATCATAGAAATATAGTTAGCTGTTAAAATTAAATAGAAACAATGAGTAGGTTTAAAGAAAAGTATTAAGATATTGACAGTACAGCTGGCGGGAGAATACCTGAGATTTGTGAAACACTGCTATAAGTGATGGTGTGAATATTGTGGGGGGAGGAGGGAGAGGAGCAGGAGAAAGAACAGCAGCAGCATTTGGCAAGGGGGTGAGGGGGTAGGGTGTGCAGAGGCAGCTGAGCAGCCTTCCGGAGATGAGACCCATCAGGACTGTGGGGTGGAGCACTGGAGAAGGAGGAGAGGCCAGGGGTGCGAGTCAGACTCGACTGCGGAAACCTTCAAATGCCAGACCCAGGAGCAGGCACAGCTGGGGATACAGTCGGTAGCCATTGGGAAAGTACTTTGGGATCATGACTGTGTGAACCTGTGCAGGATAGACAGAGAGCAGAAAGACGGGGCAAGCGCAAGAGTGATCACAGGAGGAAAAAGTATCCTCTGTGGGAAGTGTTGTGGAGAGGAGAGCCAGGAACTTGGTGTATGTTCACATGTGTGTGTGCGTCAACAAATAGTAAGATGGTAAGTGTCAGACACACTTGCAGGTACACTCCGGAAGTCCACGTGGAAGAATATAAATGTAAGAGGGTGAGAAATGAAGCTGAGATTTAGCACAGAAGCCAAATGACCTAAATCAGTGGTTCCCAAACCAGGCCGCTTTTGAGAGTTGCCACAGCAGCTGGCTCAGTTCCCATTGGTCAGACCCACTAAGTAACAGCCTTAGGGTTGGTGTGGAGCCCCACACATTCTTGTATTTAAGAGTTCCCAGAATAATTCTAATGGACGGCCAGGTTTGGGGAACATGCTGACCTTAAGCCGTCCAGCTTTTTTTTCATATTCCCATAGTGGTACCTATCTCTTCAATCGGTGTGCAGATGTCCTTTTCGTTGGCTGACCTAAAGCATCCATACTTAGAACCATGCTGACACATATACAGCAAAACAGTACCGTCTACACAGAGCGTCACAGAGAAGTTGATTCTGTTTCATAGAAATAAAACATTGCAAGGAAGCTCTGAGATTATGTTGTTGGTGCTTGGGAAATTGTATGAAAGCTAGGATATTTTTAGCATCCTGTACCTTGAGCACTTCAAAGGAAGGGAAGGGGCCGGAGGACAGGGGAACAGAACTTCATCAGTTTGCACAAGGGGGAGACGAGCAAGAACACTGGCTCCTGCCGTCTCCTAATGGAGCTGCTGTGGCTGTGGAGACCTCCTGCAGTTAAGACAGAATGCTGGCTATAATTCAGGAATACTCAGAAAATCTTTAAAATAAATTGATTAAGTCACTGTAGTATCTGAAGAAAAGAATAGAAAGCATGAAAAACGGGCAAAAAAACAAAGAAATAAATCTATTGCCAGAAGAACAAGAAAATGAGTGCTTTTCACTTATGTCATTTACATACAAGTGACTTTTGCAGAGCTGGGTTAAGTGCTCCATGTATAGTTTACTAGGGCTACTGTAACAGTCACAAGCTGGGTAACTTAACAGAATTTCATTGTCTTGCTGTTCTGGAGACTAAAGTCCAACATCAAGGTGTTGGCAGGGTTGGTTTCTTCTCGGGGCTATGAGGGAAGGATCCTTTCCAGGCCTCACTCCTTAGCTTGTGGATGACCTTCTCCCTCTTTGTGTTGTCTTCCCTAAATCGTGTCTGTCTTTGTGTCCAAATTTGCCCTTATTAGGATGCCAGTCATACTGGATAGGGCCACCAGTAATGACCTCATCTTAACTAATTACATCTGTAGGGACCCTGTTTCCCAGTAAGATCACATTCTGAGGTACTGGGACTTAAGGCTTCAACATACGCATTTGGGGGTGGGGGGGAACAATTCAACTGATAATATACAATTTAGAAAATCATAGAGTATGGGACAGTCTGTGCTGCCTAAAGTGGGAGTCATTCATTCATGCAACCTGTCTTAGTCTGTCTTGTGCTGCTATGACAGAATACCTGAGATTGAGTAATTCATAAAGAACAGAAATTTATTTCCTCACAGTTCTGAAGGCTGGGAATTCCAAGATCAAGGCACCAGCATCTGGTATGGGCCTTTCTGCTGTGTCATAACATGAAAGACAGCATTACATGGGAGAGGGAGGGAGGGAGGGAGAGAGAGAACGAATGAGAACAAAAAGGAGCCAGAGTCATCCTTCTTAAGGAAGCCACGCCCATATTATTCTGTTCATAAGGGCTGTGCCCCATGACACAGACTCCTCCCATTAACCCACTTTCCAACACCGCTGCCTTGGGGGTCAGGTTTCCAACACACAGACTTTGGGGAACACATTCAAACTATAGCACAATCAGTATTAAGAACCTGGTACACGTCAATTTGGGCTCACGTACCAGCTTTGGACTTTGGAGCATCACTTCACCTCTTTGGCCCTCAGATTCTCATATGTAAAATGAAGAAATTAGTGTAAATTTTCAGATACTTTCCTTTTAGATCAAAAATTCTAAACAATAACACTTTAAAATAAGGATATAAATTAAATTACAGTGTCATGTACTTTTATCAGGAATCAAACTCCAATTTCTAATTTAAAGCTTCTAAAGTTTAATAATACTGTGTACAGATTGAGTATCCCTTACCCAAAGTGCTTGGGACCAGATATGTTTCAAGTTTCGAGTTTTTTTGGATTTTGGAATATTTACACAAATGTAATGAGATATCTTGATGATGGGACCCATTTCTAAACACTAAATTTATTTACATTTTGTATACACCTTACACACATAGCCTGAAGGTGACTTTATGTTTAATAATTTTGTGCATGAAACAAAGTTTTCACTGGGACCCATCACAAGAGGTCAAGTGTGGAATTTTCCATTTGTGGCATTGTTTGATGTTCAGAATGTTTCAGACTTTGCAGCATTTCAGATTTTGGATTTTTGGATAAAGAATTTTAACCTGTACTTTGAACAGGGTTGGCTCACTGTTGTAACAACCCCAACATTTCAGAAGCTAAGACAGTGAAAGTTCTGGTTGGACAACTTTCTTCTAAGGGTAACTTAAAGCTTCTGGTTGTGCTGTCTTGTAGTTCTGACCTACTCTGGTTTTGAGAGCACGCTCCCTCAAAAAGAGCAGAGAGTGTCCATCTTGGGAGGTTTTTCTGGGGCAGGCCTGGGAGAGGCACACTTTACTTCTGCTCCTATTCCATTGGCAGAGCTCAGTCACACAGCCAGCCCTGGCTGCAGGGGAGCCTGAGAAGTGTAGTTAGCTGAGGGCACAGTTGGTAAGCGATGGTCAGCACTAGCCAGTCCTACCAAACTCTGCTAAAAAGAAGCATGGTGGTCCGGTTTTAGGAACTGCAGCACTGCATGAAAATGCAAATGAAGGGAAGTTAAGCGACAGTGTCAATGTCTTTTTAGGTAATGTCTAAAATTTAGGAATGCTGGTGTCATCAGACCAGTGTCAGGAACCTCAGTGGTATTTAGAGTATGATTTTCTCTACTTTTCAGTCTCGTTTCACCAACATTTGGCTTTTCATTTGCTGGAAGAGATGCAGGAGTTTGAAATGGCTTTGGTTCTATGTTCTAAAACACATGGTGTGCACACTTGGCTTTAGTAAACAGGAACAGAGAGGTGCCATTGCTAGGTGTTTTGTTTTCACTATAAACAATCACTAGCCAAAAAAATTAATTGTATTCCCTACTGTACTCTAAACATCTTGTAATAAGAAATACATTGGAGTAATTATAGGTTACAAAATAAATGATGTGCTTGCTACTCAAAGCATGACCCGTGAACTTGTAATAGGGACATCATGGGAGATTTTTGTTTATTTTTTAAGAAATGCACACTCAAGCACCACTCCAGACCTGTTGAAATAGAATGAACATTTTGACAAGGTCTCCAGGTGATTTGTGCATAGAAAAATTTGAGAAAGGCTGATGTAGATATAAGAGGTGTGATCAGTAGCATCTGACTTGCAGTATTCTGGCTTCATTTAATTAGGCCTTATAGATAGGTGGATGGTCTGTATGTGTGGGTGTGCAGAAGTCAAGATATGTATACTCATGCGCTGTTCCTTCTTTTCATGGAGTAGGTGGGGTGGAAAGCGAAAAAGTTAAGTTAGGAAAGGGGGTGTCTTTACAAGAGGTCGGCTGTAAGCTAACTGATTTCCAGGCTTTGGCCTTCAGGTGCCTTCAGCTTTCTGCCATCTTTGTGGTCTTTGTTGATACTTAGCCTCAGGGAATCGCATAATACACCACACAGGCAGCCTTAAACTTTTACATGTCAGAAAAATCTAATAGGAAAACTGAACAGTAAATTGTTTCTGTTCCCAGCAAGCTAGAGGAACAATGTCAGAATTCCTGCTTCCTCATCACCTTGGCAATAGATTCCAGATGTTTTTTGCAGGCAATTTCATTTTGTCCTTTGACTTTACAAATTAACATACTGAGAGTCTGGAGCGAGTAGTGGTTTCGTTGTTTCCATGCTTACAGAAGCTGCTACCTGCCTCTCAGAGCCTTTCTCTCTAGCCTCCCCTTTTCCACTGAAGCCCAGGTGCACCCTGCTGCCATCCTCCCTGCATTTATGTTACTTCTCTTATTTTTATATTATCATGCTGTTGCTGAAATGATTTGTGTAAGATACTTATTTCATTATGGTATTTGAACCTGCTGAGGGCAGCTCCGTATTTAGATGTGTGCGGTCAGGTGGTGTAGATGGCTGGGACTCTGGCAGCCAGGCTGCCAGCCTACTCCAGATCCCAGCTCTACTTTCCCAGCTGCATGGTCCTGGAGGATATGATTGTCTCCTGTGCCTCAATTTCCTCATCTGTGAAAAGTGTCAAGACATTATTTTGAATGCGGCATCCACAGTAACACTTGGCCATCACAACAGCCATGGTGAGTGGACACACCTGTTAGGCCCTCTTCATAGTGTGTGACTGTACTACAGGTTGGAGGTAGCCAGTTGGCACCTTGGGGGCACTGTGTTTGCCTATACAAACATGTAGGAAAGTGGTGGTGTGCCGTCACAGGGCTCTTTGTTCTTCTCTTTGACAGTCTCAGTGTTTTCAGTGTGTGCTTTCCTTGGAATTCGATATCTAAGAGGAGAAAAGTTTGTTTAAACAAAAGATTTTTAATATTCTGTGGTTTCCAAACATTGATTGGTAGTATCTGCCCTCATAATCATTTTCCTTCTGTCTGACTTCATGGTTTTCCAGGGCTATTTTGTTGGCACTCAGTGGATTTGATCTTGTTTCTATGCGTGGGAAGCTTTCATCTACTGAGGTGCTTATATTTCACCTTTGTATTATATGTTTCTTCTCATGTAGTTCCTGCTTTCCCTTTTAAGTTGTTTTATATTGTGCTATTTAATAGTTGTGCATTTCAGTTTTATATGATGCCGTGAACTCTTTTAGAGAAAGAGAATATTAGCAAAGTTCCTGCATCAGCAGCAGCAACAACTAAACAGTCATGGACTTTATGAAAGGAGACCTGGATCTGTGAGTAGAGATCAAGGCCATTCGTGCCTTAGACCTATACCATTCAACATGACCACCATTAGCCATGTGTGCCTAATTAAAGTTAAATTAATTAAAATTTTTTAAATGGCTGTGATTGGTGTTGGACAACTGGGATGTAGAACCCACCCACCATCGCAGAAGGTGCTAGGAGACAGACATCAAGTCTACAGACACTTAGGGCAGCCTTTTTAAGATGTGTTTTCTGCTCCAGATTAATTTCATTTTACCTGAATAAATACTCTTCGGTATTTTCCCAGGACTTCCAGAATAAAGGTACATTGTTCTCAGCCAGTAAGGACTGTTTTAGATGAGCATATTTTCATATTCAATGGGAGTTTGTTCTTTATAAGTGTCTCATACACACAGAATCCAGGCTTTCAGAACAAGATGTGATGGTCTTACTACTGTTTGAACCTGGGTCTAAGTTGGAGAAGTTTGGTTTTCAGCAGCTGTTTACTGAGCAGTTGTCCTTCCAGGTGCTTATCTGAGTGTCACCAGTGGTAGCTTGAGTTATTGTTTTCTCTTGTGATTTCTTTCCCACATTTATAAAAGTGGCCTATAATCAATAGCAAAGTCTTATCAGTAGCATGTTTCTGATTTCATGTTAGGACTAATTTGTATCAGGGGGTCATTTTCCCGTTCTTTCTTCTTTGGTTTGATGTTTTGTTTCTTGTCAAAGAAACGATACTAACAAGAAAGCAAACCTGTGTTAGCCGTTCAGTCTCATGTTAAAATGACTCTCCTGTTAGAAATGCCAGTGTGACTCTGTGGGCACTTCTGCCTTCCTGAGTGCTCTAAGTTGGTGCTGCCTCTCCAGGCAGTCGAGCACAAGCGGATATGTTGAGGGCTCAAACTTGTGGGCAAGCAGAGAAGGCAATTGAATGAGCCACGACAGGTCTCCTGGTTCATATATGCAGGTGTCTTGGACATAGTGGCCTGCTGGTAGAAATGCAAATACTTAGCTACCTTTGTTTCCCCACCAGTTTTATTTGCATAAAAAACATGGCACATGTTTCTCCTCACATCATCTGTGAGGCCTCTGTGCTTCACCTGTGTTCAAGTGAAATAGTACTTCGTGATTGCTTTGACAGGGGCTTTTATGTTGAATGTATGGTGGAAAGGGAATTTTCATCCTTTTTGCTAGTGATTTCTAAATGTTTGGTGGCTACGTTAGGTGAAATACTATGGAATTTTAGCTAGTCCTGGGCACAAGGGAGATGAAATAGCACTCATTTGCCTGGTAAAATGTAAATTCTGCTTGATTTTAAGTTCTGTGAACTTTAAGTCTTTTCCTTGGTTTTAGGTAGTTCATAAGGATCATGTTGGTTTTACTGAGTTATTGCTTCTGTCTTTTACTGGTTTTTCAGGTGAATGTTTGATTATCAGTAGTTAGAATGGGGATTACAGTTAGAATCCAGCTGATTGGACTCTCTTGAGACATATTACTGGCACCTTTATGTGGCAGATACAGTTTGACTTTCTGATCTCTCCTTCCATTCTCATGGCCCCACTCTGAACTGGTTTCTGTCATCACGCTCAGTCTTCAGGTGAGAAAACATGTAGGGAAGTGAGGGCTTGGCCTGTATGTGCGAGAGGCCGGTCTGACCTGTTCATTTTGTAGACTGTGTCTCTCCTCCCACACAGCCCAGCCATCCTGTTTCTAAGAACTCATCTTAAGGATGGGTTTAAAAAATGGGGAGAGAGTGCGTGCACACAATGGCCAGTGTCATCTGTTAGAGTGAAGACAATCATCTGGGTATTGAGCATTCTTCATTGTTTTTTGTTTGTTTGTTTGTTTTGTTTTGTTTAGAAAACAGGATTTATTGAGAGGACAGAAAAGCTCCCACAGTGGGAGGGGACCTGAAGGGGTTGCCAGACATTCATCTTTGTAAAGGGTCTAGGCCTGGCACGTGGGGCATGCTTCTTCTAACATATGTTTTGTGTTATGAGTAGCAGCTGTTACCTTGATTAACAAAGTAACTGATACACATTCTTGGTAGAATGTGATAGAATCTCAGTAGAGTTACATTTCACCAGTTGAAAATTATAATATGAAGACAAGCAGTGGGAGAAACAGAATGTAAGTAAAAAGTGACTCAATTATGCCTTGATTGTAACTGTACAATTGTGCCCTTTCAGACACAGGTGAATTTTAACGGGAAGGGAACACAAACAAATGGAACATTTTCAGAGTTGCGTTAATGCTGTTTAGGTGATTAAAAATAAACTAACTTGTTGCTGAGAGTATCAGGTTGGCTACCCTTCTGTGTACGGAGTGAGGCTATGTGCTTGCCCAGGATAGTGGCAGCAGATGGCTGCACCTGTTTTGAGCCCCAGCTTCATCCCTTCTTGTGCCTTTGGGAGTGAGTTAACTTCTCTGAGCCTTGGGTTCCTCATCTAAAGAAGAGGAATGATAATAACCTCTGAGACTCGTGAAGACTGAGTGCAGCCCAGAGGTAGGCTTAGCGCCATCCCCGAACCAGTATTTTGTCTATGTCGGTTGTGACCCTCCATGCAGATGGCCACATTACTGCTTAACTGTGACAGCTGTTTGCACATTGAAGCTAGTGATGGTAGGAACTTCCTGAAGTGTTTATTTTTAGGAAATAAGGACTTTTTTAGGATTTTTTTCAGACTGCTGAAACATTCAAGTTGCCACTGCAAGAATTCTGAATCACTACTACATTATGATAGCGACAACCCTTCATGACTTCTTTTACCATCTGCACATCTGAGGGCATTGCATTTTCAGGAAGAATCTGAGCTCCCTGCTTTTCAGAGTATTTATTGACTAGTTCTGACAACCCAGTGTGGCATGACCACAAGCACTTGCCTTCTAAAGGAAGGGCAAGGATGTCTGCTGGCCTGTTGTGTACCTGTCACCTGCTGACTGTGTGACTAGTTCCCTAATTGGGCCACATCCACTTTTTAAAAAATACCTCACTAGAAAATTGTTCCAGCTTTTCTAATCTGGTACCTCTCTGTCATGATGGTGACTGTGCACATGGCAGTGGGACTTACTCATCTTTGAATCATTCTGGTATTTGAGTTTACATTTTTTTTTGTCTACCCTGTTTATTTTAGGTCTGTCTTCAAAAGCTGGAAAACTGGGTAAACCAGTTTATTTTGGATGTCTAGTCTACTGTATTCAGACCTGAGGGCCCCACCCAGATTCACTGTTACAATCAGCTGCTGTATCTCTGTGCAGTAGTTCCTGCTGGGGGTGAGAAACTGTGTGTAGACAGATGGCAGGGCCCAGGTGTCCCTGGAGTGGATGTTCTGCCGTAGCCACCGTCATGTGCAGTTCTGCTCGAGCCTCCCTGCCTTCTCTGTCCCTCACACTTGCAGCCTTGAAAAGGACAGCCCCACCTCCCATTGTCCTTGCCCTGAGTACTCCCCAAGCATGTGCACACCTCTGCTGTGTTCCTTCACAGTGTGCTATGAATTGCTGGGCATCCCCGTTGTTCTCTGGAACTCGCTGCTCTCCCCAGCAGCCCTCTCTTTAGACTGGGCTTGGGGTGGATGGGGAGAGCTGGGCCTTCCTCTGCCCCAGATAGGCGTGGACAATTCCACAGCCACACTCGAGCTTCCCATTCTGTACATTCCCCTAGACTGATGTGCCTGGGAATGCCTCAAAGCTAGCCAGTACTCTTCCAGGCCTTTCACAGAGGAAAGCCACCTGTCTCCCTCTTCCCAGCTCTTGCTTTGGCGCCCTGGTAACTAAAACTTCTGGGATATCAGACAAAGGGACAAAGGGAGATTGATAGTTCCTCAGATAGTCTCATGAGAACAAAGCAAAAAGGCCTTCCTTCAGCAAGAACTGCTTAAGAATTTTGCCATGGAGGGCTCTGTGCCTTATCTGAGTACCTTAAAATTAGGATTTCAGGCCTGGCGCAATGGCTCATGCCTATAATCCCAGCACTTTGGGAGGCTGAGGTGAGAGGATTGCCTGAGCCCACAGGTTCGAGACCACCCCGGGCAACTTGGTAAGACCTCATCTCTACAATAAATAAATAAATAAATTAGCCAGGTGTGGTGGCGCATGCTTGTAGGTCCAGCTACTTGGAAGGCTGAGGCACAAGGATCACCTGAGCCCAGCAAATTGAGGCTGCGGTGGCCCTGAGTTTCCCACTGTACTCCAGCCTGGGTTATAGAGTGAGACTCCAACTCACAACAAGCAAAATTAGGATTTCAGGGCAAGAAGGTTTCCACAAGAATGCATATCGAATATCAAAGCATGTATTTGTTTTTTGTTGTTGTTGGTTTTTTTTTTGAGTTGGAGTCCTACTCGATTGCCCAGACTGGAGTGCAGTGGCCGCTCCCAGCCACCGCAGCCTCAACCTGCTGGGCTCCAGCGATCCTTCCGCCTCAGCCTTCCGAGTAGCCAGAATTACAGGCGCGTGCTACCACGCCCGGCTAATTTTTTTTTTTTAATTTATTGTAGAGATGAGGTTTCGCCTGCCCAGGCAGGTCTCGAACCCGTGGGCTCAGGCAGTCCACTCACCTCAGCCTCCCAAAGCGCGGGATTACAGGCTGAGCCACCGAGCCTGGCTCAAAGCATTTATTTGAATTTAACCAGGTAAGGTAGCACACTCCTGCAGTCTCAGCTACTTGGGAGGCTGAGACGGGAGAATCATTTGAACCTAGGAGGACTAGTCCAACCTGGACAATATAGCAAGACCCCATTTCTAAAATAGTAATAGTAATAATATTTTCAAAGAATACTTATTTGAATATAAAAATAAAGAGAAGCCGGGCTCGGTGGCTCAGCCTGTAATCCCGCGCCTTTGGGAGGCTGAGGTGAGTGGATTGCCTGAGCCCGCGGGTTCGAGACCCGCCTGGGCAAGCGAGACCTCATCTCTACAATAAATCAAAAAA
>CAUYQG010209332.1:0-12639 GCA_963574415.1 Tarsius wallacei
TAAAAGCAATGAAAAGAACATAGAAAAGTAGAATGAAATAAGACAAAAATTAAACTAAATTAAAAAACACAAAAAAGCAAAGGCAGAAACCAAAGCAAAAAACAAACACACACACACACACACACACACACACACACACACACACACACCTCAAAACAAACTGGGGGGAAAAGCAAAACAACAACAAAAGAAACCAAAAATAGAAAAACTGAACACACATACATACACCTACACAACCAATACATAATGAAAGGAGAAGATAAAAAGAGAGGAAAAAAAGGAATTCAAATCAATCCCTCACATGTATACAATCTATACATTAAACTAAAAAAAAGAGAAGGACAAAAAAAGCAAAACAAACCAAAAAACTGAAAGGTGAACACTCAGTCATTCAGGTACACACATACATAAAAACAAAAAAATGAAAGAAGAAAGAAAAAAAGAATAAGAAAAAAGAGATGATGGGAATGGAGATCAATACACATTCATGCACAAGGGAAAAAGAAAAAAAAACTTAAAATCCAAACAAATGAACAAACAAAAATAAAAACACCCCCAAAACAAAAAAGCAAACTGTCCTCTGTGGCAGGTTCTGTAATTGTTCCTCTCAGTTACTCACAAGTAAGCCCCTCTGCTGTCACTTGCAGAGCTTCAGCCTTATTCGCAATCTCCCCACTGTCCAGTAAGGAGAAGGAGGAAGAGGCAGTGGGAGTGGGTGGAGCTTCAGTCCCTCCCTATCATGGTTGTATGGTCAGGGGAATCCCCTCCGGTGGGAAGGTATGGGATTGTCTTTTCCCCAGGTACTGTAGTGGGGGGTCCCACTACAGTCTTCCTATTGTGACTGACATCCAGGATCTGCCTGGGTTTGTCTCTCTCAGTTCTGTTCTAGGCATGTAGGTCTGATGTTTAGAAGATTTCTGGGAATGAGGGGGTTGCATCAGCCTAGGACTCACTGCTAATCTCTTCTGTGGTCTTCCTCATCCTTCTCAGGTCACTCCCTTTGTCCCGCTGCTGTATCAGTGTAAGGGGTGGTGTACCTGAGACTCAGCACTTGTCTTGTCACTCCAGAGTTTGCGCTTTCAGGATATTCCCTCTGGGTCATGATCAATCCCTGAGTAGTTAGTCTGCCAATCACAAGAGATTGAATCTGTTGCTCCATGGTGAGCAAGCCAGAGCACTTTCTTGCCCAGTTTTCAAGATGGTGGCAGGGTGACTGTTTCATCTTTTCCAGTGGAGCTCTACCTCTGGGATCCCTCATTGTACTCCCATCACAGTTCTTGCTGCCAGTGTCTGGCCAGGTACTTCAGTGGTGAGGCAGAGCCTGGAGTTGATGGTCACTCCTGGTAGCTTCTTCCCAGCGAGGACTTTGCTGATTTTTTTAAAAATGGTACTTGACCTTTCCCTAAACAGTGCTAGGGTCCAAGCAAAGCAGCTGTGACACCAGCCATTTGACCAGGAGATCCCTGGCCACTTGCTCTTGAGTACCCATCAGTCAGCCACTTATATGCTCATTTACAGACACATACACAAAATGTTCCATATACTCACTCACTCACACTGGGATTCACATAGTCTGACTGACTCTGCAGTCATCTTTCTATCTTCCTCAAGGATTGTTTTAGCTCAAGAGTTTGAGGCTGCAGTGAGCTGTGATTGTGCCACTGCACTCCAATTTGGATTACAGAGTGAGACTCTGATTCAAAAATAAATAAATAAATAAATAAATAAAGTGCAGTATGATGTATATAAAATGCCATCTTTTATGTACAATATAAATCTCTATTTTTGTCTTGAATTCCACAAGGAAAGTCTGGAATATATATAAACAAGTAAGAGCAGTAGGTACCTATGTCAGTGGGGAGGATGTGACAAGGGGAGCTGGGCAGATACAAAACAAGGTTAAGAGAAAGACATTTTACTGTTGAAATCTTATAATAAATTTATTGGGTTTTAGCACACAAATGTATTATTTGTGCAAAATTTGCATGAAAAGGGAAGGAAAGAGGGAATGGAGATGGTGGGTGGGGGAAGGCAGGCAGGGTAAACAGGAGGAAAATTCCCCAAGATGACACAGCCAGCAAGGGCCATAGCCAGTTTTCAAACCCTGCCAGGTCACCCTAAAGCCCTGTTTTCTAGTACTTTCTAATATTGACTCTTAATCTTCACAATAACCTCATGATATAACATGAAAGACAAAACAGAGCCTGAGAAAGGTTTTCCCAAGATAACATAAACACTAAAATTGTAAATACTGTTTTCTTCCCACTACACTACAGTCACAGTCAAGAGCATTACAATTACACTCTAAAAAATTCTAAAATTTGATTTGATATTGATTCTAACTCACTTTCCTCTCAGTATGTTTATTTCATGAGTTAATTGAAAAGACTAAACATAAGTAATAGAGTTCTTAGTGGAGGTGTTAAAACAAACCATCTGAATATTAGTTTCCTGCAGCTTCTGTAACAAACACCACAACCTCAGTGGCTATAGCAACACAAATCTATTATCCTACAGTTCTAAAGTTCAACATAGGTTTCACTGGGCTGAAATCCAAGCGTCAGCAAGAATGCATTCTTGCCTGGAGGTTCTAGGGAATAAGCCCACTCTTGTCTCTTCTGTCTTCTAGAGTCTTCCCACATTTCTTGGCTCTTGGCCCCTTCTTCCATCTGCAAAGCAACAACAGGTCAAGTCATTCCCATATCACATCACTCTGACCTGTTTCCATCTTCACATCCCTTTCACTGATCCTTTCTTCCGCCTCCCTCTTCTATTTTAAAAGACCCTCATGATTTCATTGAGCCCTTCTAGGCAATTCAGAGTAGTTGCCTTATCTGAAAATCAACCAATTAGCAACCTTAATTCCCCTTTGCCATGTAAGGTGACATATTCACAGGTTGCAGGGATTAGAATGTGGCCATAAGTCTTGGGGCCACGAGTCTGCCTGCTACAGTGCCTTATGCTATGTGAAGGTGAAATGCATGTTTACACTGAGTGGTATGTTTTGAGGAACATCACTGCTATGGGATATTAATGAATATTACATAAAAGTAACAGAGTATTCCCTTGTTAACTATGCTTGGGAAAACTTGTTTCAACCCAAAACAGGTTTCTTTATTGTAGGATTTTGGAATTTTTGATATGTTACTATGCATGGTGAATTGCCAAGAGAATAGTTCCTGAACATATTTCAAGTGATTCCTCCTTAATATAGTCCCTAAATATTGATCCTTTTGGAAACTTTCAGAATAAAATCTAAAACATTGTAGATTTTTTCCCTTTGATAAATGGCTGTATTTTCTTTGCTTAAATTGTGTTAGATGTTTGCATCTTCTTTTTTAAAAAAAATTAAAATTGAGTTATGCTTTTCTTTTTGGGTGTAATTTCTATTTTGTTTTAGTAATTTTTTCAAAGGAATTAGAAAGATTTGCCTTTTCCCCCATATTCTAGCATTATTTGTATAATGCAGGTGTCAGCTGCTCCTAAAAGTTTAAAAAGAGTGTCCCATAAAGCCATTCAGCCCTGGTATCTTTAAACATTTTTTATTTTTGCATTATATATCTTTTTTGAAATTAATAGACTTCCCTTTTTAGATTAGTTTTAGGTTTATGAAAATATGGAGGAGACAGTATATTCATTTCCCTTAGATCCCTTCACTCTCCACTTCACTCCCACACACACAACTTCCCCTATTAACTATTTCTCCGTGTGCAATTTTTACTATTAACAACTTGCAACTGTGTTATATTTGTCACAAATTAATGAGCCAATATTAATACATTATTATGAACTAAAATCCATAGTTTATGGCAGGATTCAAATATCGGTGTGTACATTCTATGAGTTTTGAAAAATATAAAATAACATGTATCTACCATTATAGTACCATACAGAGTAGTTTCACTGTCCTAAAAATCTCTTGCTCCTCCTAGTCATTCTTCCTTTCTTCCCTCCTTCTTCTCAAGCTCCTGACAATTGCTGTCCTCAGAACTTTATCTTTTCTGGGATGTCACATAGTTGGAATCATACAGTACACTAAGCCTTTTCAGGTTGGCTACTTTCACTTAACAACATGTATTAAGGTTCCTGTATGTCTTTTCATGACTTATTGCTTAATTTTGTATTGTGCAAGAACATTCCACTGTATGGACTTGCCACTGTGTGTTTATATACACTCACTTGATTACTTCTATGTTTTGACAATTACAAATAAAACTATATAAAATTTGTGTTCATGTTTTTGTGTGGACACAAATTTTCAATTCATTTAGGAGTAATGTAGTAAATGCTAAGGAGAGCAGTTGCTGGTTGTATGGTAAGAATATATTTAGTTTTGTAAAAAACTGCCAAACTGTCTTTTAAAGTAACTACATAATTTTGCATTCCTACAGTGAGAATTTCTGTTTCCCCACCTCCTCACCAGCATTTGGTGTTGTTCATGTTTGGGATTTTAGCCATTTTAATATAAAGATGTGTAGTGGTATCTCATTATTGTTTTATTTTGCAATCACATAATGAAATATGAAGTTAAGCATCTCTTTGCATGCTTGTTATCTGCTTATCTTTTTTGGTGAACTATTTGTTCAGATCTTAAAAAGTGGGGCTATTTTTATCATTGAATTTTGGGAGTTTATATTTTGGATTCCAGTCCTTTATATGTGTTTTGCAAATATTTTCTTCCATTACGTAGTTTGTGTTTTAATTCTATTAACAATGTCTTTTGCAGAGTAGTTTCTAATTTTAATAAGGTCCAACTTACCAAAATTTTTAAATTGTAACATTGGTATTGTATCTGAGAAGTCAGTGCCACCATACCCAAGGTCACATAGATTTTTTTCCGTGTTGTCTTCTAGGAGTTTTGTCGTTTTACAGTTAATATCTCAGTGCATAATTTATTTTAAACTAATTTTTGTAAAAAGCATGAGATCTGTGTCTAGAAACATTTTTTATGCGTGGATGTTCAGTTATCTCAGCACCATTTTTTGAAAAGACTATCTTTTACATCATTGTCAAAGATAAGTTGACTATATTTGTGTGAGTCTATTTCATTTCTGGGCACTGTATGTGTGTGTGTGTGTGTGTGTATTCACCAATGCCAAACTGTCTTGAGTATTTTAGCTTCATAATAAGTCTTGAAGTTGGATAGTATCAGTCCTCAAATTTTGTTCTTCTCCTTCAATATTGTGTTGTCTATTATGGGTCTTTTGCTTTTCCATACAAATTTTAGAATCTGTTTGTTGATGTCCATAACATGACTTGCTGGTATTTTTATTGGGACTGCACTGAATCTATAGATTAATTGGGAAAGATTGATATCTTGATATTGAATCCATGCACATGGAATATCACAACATTTATGTAAATCTTAATTGATTATTTTCATCAAAGTTTAGTTTTCCTCATATAATTTTTGTGCATATGTTGTTAGATTTATTCATAAGTTGCTTTTTGTTGCTAATGTAAGTTGTATTGTGTTTCAAATTTCAGTTCCCACTTGTCCATTGCTGGTATATAAGAAAACAGTTGACATTTGCATAGCAACTATGTATCTTGCAGCCTTGTTATAATTGCCTAATAACTCCAGGAGCTTTTTTGTTGATTGTTTGAAATTTGAACAAAAAAAAAGGTTTAGTTTTTCCTTCCAAATTTGTATACATTATCTTTCTTGTTCTATTGAATTAGCTAGGACTTCTAATATGACACTGAATAAGAGTAGCGAGAACAGACACAGACATCATTTTCTTGTACCTGATCTTAGAAGAAAATCATCTAGTTTCTCACTATTTAATATAAAGTTAGCTGTAGGTTTTTGAAAGATTTCTTTATCAAGTTGGGAAATTTCTCCATTCCTAGTTTGTTGAGAGTTTTTATGATGATGGATTTGAATTTTTTTAATGCTTTTTCTGCATCCATTGATATAACCACATGATTTTTCTTCTTTTGCCTGTTAATGTAATAAATTATACTCATAAATTTTGGGATATTTAACCAGTCTAGCATATGTGGAATAAATTCCACTCGGTTGTATATATAATTGATTTTATACATTGTTGGATTTGATTTGTCACTATTTTGTTGAAGATTTTGTATCTGTGTTCATGAGATATGGTTTTTAGTTTCTTTCTTGTAATGTGTTTGTCTGACTTTGATATTAGGGTAATGCAAACGTCATAGAATGAGTTAGGAGGTTATTCCCTCTGTTTCTAATTTCTGGAGAAAATTGTGAAAAATTGGTATCATTTATTCCTTAAATGTTTGTTTGAATTCACCAGTCAACCCATATGGGCCTGGTGCTTTCTGTTTTGGAAAGTTGTTAATTATTGATTCAATTGCATTAATAGTTATAGGCCTATTCAGATAACCAGTTTCTCCTTGTGTGAGTTTTGGTAGGATGTGTCATTTGAGTTTATCTATTTTATCTAGGTTATCAAATTTGCATGCAGAGTTGTTTATAACCCTGGTATCTTTTTTAATGGTAGATCTTTCACAAATGTTTATGGTTTCTTTATAATTATTAAATAGAACAGTTATTTACCTTGATTGAATCAGTTTTAACAATTTATGTACTTAGAAAGTTATCCACTTGAACTCTATTTTGAAATTTATTAATGTAGGCTGCACAAAATATTTTTTATAGTTTTTCTAAAACCTTAACATCTATAGTTATATCTTCTGTTTTATTCCAAAAATTATACTTCTTTCTCTTCTTGTCTCTTCACTCATAGACTTTCAAGAAAGAGTGGGTATTACTCATGCTCTGAAGAAGTTTTTGGTTTATAGATTGCATTTTATTTTCTAATTTATTAAATATAGCTTTAATTAGATTTATTTGATTTTAGCTTTTTTAGTTAGTTAATACTTTTGATTATTTAGTGTTGTTTTTAATTTCTTAAGTTAGATATTTAATTCATTTAAATTTCTTTCACTTTTATTATTTAATAACTAAAATATCCACAATGAGGCTACATATTTTTCTAATTGACTTAAAACAAGTGATTTGTAAACTTAGATTTGAATGTTTCTAATATCTCTATATTTAAGAATTTGCTAAGGTTAAAAAAATAAGTAAATAAATAAATATGGCTATATGATAAATATTGAAAAATGTTTTAGTCATAAGAAAATAATGTATATTTTCTAGAAATCATACAGCTTTTGTTTATATTTATTAAAAGTGTTAGTAGCTTTCATATTTTCTATTCACGTTCACTACATTTAAAGACCCAATTCTCTTCACCTTCTAGAAGCACCTTTTAGAGACTTTCTTGGGAAGTCTAAACCAAGAACACTCAGAATTGAAACCAATCCTATAATAGTTTCAAAGTCTTTTTGGCACCTTCTCTCAGAAGAAAGAATGTATGACTAATCTGATGGCTATTGGTAGTACTCTACTGGTTGTATTCATTGCATGAATGAATTGCTGGGACACACTGAGTTTTCTGGAGTAGAATTTTTATCTCCACACAAATATAGACAGAAAACCAGAATAAGTTATTTTTTTTTGTGTTTCCAAGGAGTGAGAATTCCATAGGTGACAATGTAGTAGCCATCCCGTAAACAGGTCAATGAGCAGCAAACAGCCAACATCTCATGTAGATTCATTCTTTACAATCTCTAACTCTACATCTCATTATAATCTCTGATCTGTTTTATGGCCCATTAATTTAGATCAAGGTCCTCGTGAGAGCTTTATAACTGTGATTCTATCTCTGACCCTTTCCATCATTCAACCCCAATAACTTACATTCCCAAAGCATTACTCTGAGAATAGTATTTCCTACAAATCGCCCCACAAAATGAAGTGAACACTTCTTAGACTCTAGAGTTCCTTGACAATAGGTCCAGTCTCCTTTTTAGTCTTTTCAACCTACCCCTTTTCCTTTAACCCTCATGTCTTCCCAGACTGACAAATTCAAGAATCACATGAGTTCCTTTTTTTTTTTCACTTTACCACCATTAAGCATGTTCAAGTTGAAAATGTTTTGTTTCCTAAACTGAAAACCGGGAATAGATATACTAGGCACTTTTGTTTGTTTGTTTAAGACTATATATATATAGTCTTAAACATATATATGTTTATAATTATAAACATATAATATTATAGTCTTATATATATATATATATAATTTTAAAGACGTGTGGTATAATTCAGGATTAGGTACACAAGCGGACATCATACAGGTAAATTTTGATCCTCCCTTTGGTTCCCACTTTGTCTGGTTTGAGATTAGGTACCCTCATTGATATTGTGTCCCCCCACCCCCACCCCAACAGGCCAATCCTTTTCTTATAGTATTATGGTAACTGTTCAAGGTGCATTTATGAGTGAGAGGGCACTGTTGTTTTAATGTTTTACTTTTTGTTTTTTCATTTAACCTTCACAACATTTCTTTGAGATAGGCACTGTTATTAACACTGGTCATTTAACACACAAGGAGATGCACACTTAGAGCAGCAAAGTTCAAATCCAAACCCCACTTGGTTAAGCACTATACTAATTCTCTTTTAATTATCCTGCTAGGACCAAGAGATTTCTTGCAGCCTAGACTAATCACTCACATATAGTAGACACTCATTATATGATTGAATAAGTGGTTGAATGACTAAGGGAATGTGAAAATATATCTTAAAATGCTTTAGTAATTGCAAATGACTATGCATATATTATATATCATCCTAAAAAAATCACCATAATTAAGTTGCTTTTACTGTGAAAGAGTGACACCTTTTGTCACTTAATTCTATTTCTTGTATTAATATATGCTAAGTAAAAGCATTGATTTACTTATTTTGTCATTTTTTCCCTCCAAAGCCAAGCATAAACCTCATTTTCTATCAAGTGAACCTCTTGTCTAATTGGTAAATATTGACATTAAGAAAGCATCATATTGAAATTATCTTCTATTCATATACATTATTGAGAAGTTCAAGACCAAAGATTGTAGAGGAGCTGTGTGTATGTGTGTGTGTGTGTGCACGTACATATGCCCAACATTTTTAAACGTTTACTTTTCCTGCCTTGTACGATGTGAACTAATCTGAAGAGCCTCCTTTTGACCTGTTACAATCTCAAACCACACACAAGCAGCAGATGTCAGTGTTGTGCAACTTTCAAACTGTCTGCTTGAGGAGGCAATCTTGTCTTTGTTGCTTAGAGACAGAATCAACAGTCATTTACACACACAAATACAAACACCCTAGGTGCTGGGCAAACCTCAGAGGTTCCCCACAAAGAAACTATAATTTGAGAAATTGCACAGCAACTTCTAAGGATACAACTGTAAGTCAAAGACTGGACTGGATGAGCACAGGATAAACAGTAAAACCCACAGTGTTTTGCTGGCCCAGGAGGAGTTGAGAACATCCAGAAAACACTGGCTTGACTTCTTTGCCACCACCGCTGAGAGTCAGAATGGAGGAAGTTCAGACTAATCAGTCTTGTTTGATGAATGGGCAATGCTTCCTATTTGCAAGCCATGTGGTCAAATGGTCGAACTCCAAGCATGTCCTCAAGGCCCAACACAATCTGGTGCTTGCCTGCCCCTGCAGGTTCACTGGAAACCACTCTTCCTCCTTTCTCTACACTCCAGCCCTACGTTCCTCCTGACTCACAGACTCTGCTTGTAATGTTCTTGCCACATGCCCTTGCCCCTCCTTTAGTACCTACTCCTTCAGATCTCAGCTCAAATATCCCTTCATTTCAAAAGGTCAGACCTCATAGGTCAGATCTTTCTTTTATGGTCTCATAATACACTTTAATTTCCATTCGAAGGCTTACCACAGTTTGCAGCTATATATGTGTCTTGTTTAATGAATGTCTGTGTAACCAACTCCAATTAAGGTGTTAATTCCATTAAGGGTATAGAATATGGCTGTTTTGCCCATCCCTGTTTCCCTCATACAAGCATGGTGCATGACATATGGATGATTCTCGATAAATAAAGGTTAAAGGGATGAATGAATGAATAAATAAGTGGGTAAATGAACACATAAGTGAATTGAGTCCATCTATTCTTCCTCTGAACAGACTACCATGTACAAAGGAGTGTAGACACAAGGTAGGGTGGAAATGGAGGAGAATATCTCAAATCACTGGAAATATAGTGGTAAATATTGTTCCAGGATTCTGAGGAGAACTCGACAGGCTAAGAGACCTGCAGACATGCAATCTGACTAGGGCCTAAATTATGGTGGCAGAGCTTGAGTCCTCCCAGGCAGCAACAGACTCCAGTCTAGCACTTCCAAAAGCAACATGCCACATATTGGGCTCCTATCAGTAAAGAAAGAAGGTCAGATTGCAAATATGTGAGAAATATTGGCCTTTCTTCAGAATAATTTATTTGAATTGCATCATGTGAAAGAGAAGAGATTATAGACAAAGAGAGATAACAATGAGTTGAATTTGTTCTTCTGGGGTATATACCCAAAGGGGGAAAATCTGGCTATTTTTCTTTCTTCCACAAGATGGGGCAATCGGAATGAATTCCACTACAAAGGGAACGCACCAGGGAATGTCTTTTTCATGTTAAACAACCAGTTTTGGTCAGACCAGAAAAATGGAGCTGATGATGAACTTGTTTATGAAACTATATAGCATTCCCTAAAGACATCAGGTCTGAGATAGACAATTGTTAAGCCAGAAGGGAGAGCCTGGGGCTCATGCCCACTCTATAGTGAGGTCAAAGGGACGCTGCCCAGCCTTCAGAACCCGAAGCATTCTAGTCCCAGGGAGCTGCAAGGGTTCCCAGTTCAGGAACAGCTGCCACAAAATTGAGCAAATTGATCATACAGAACCATTTCCTCACATTTTAGGAGGAAATTCCAGATGAGATATAATAATGCCTACTCTGAACTAAATTATTTTAATATAATCAATCACAATGTATGAATTCTGCCTCTTAATATCTGGTCTGTTGCTTACAGTCTGCAAAATGATTTTATTCAGTGGAATATTCCACAATGCATTAAATCAGGCCCTACATAAAATAATTATGACACTACAGTTTTATTATTCTACCTATGACCTATTTGCACATAATCTTTCTTGCTCCTATGTGGTTATAGTTCTATTATGAGATCATTATGAATTTGTCTCTGGAAAGAATTTAAGGGAAATGGGCTTGACAACATTTCTAGATTAAATTAGCACTGTTCAGAAAGATAATTAATATTGGTATGGTATTTTTATAGTCATTATCACATTGGATTCTCCCAAAATCCTGTAGGCTAAGTACCATTTTTTTAATTATCAGGCTTTCACAAATATACAACAATGATATTTACTTATGAAAGTGTCAACATGGAATATTTGCTTATTTAAATACACATAGCAGGTAAGTATTGGAAGTAGGCTTAAAAGACTTCTTTGTACTCCAGTTCTCATACTCCATTGTTAAAGAGAAAGGGGAGAAAGGACTCATCAAAATAGAGCCAGCATGTGCTTGTATGAGGGCCAAATACACATTGCATAAGCTAGGAAACCCAGCCAAACTGGTTTAAGAAAAATTATTGGCTTGCATGATAGAAAATTCGAAGTCTTAGTTACTCAAAGGATGTCATCATAAACTTAGTCCTTAAGGCCTTAGATTTATCCAGCAGCTTCAATGGTTCCAGGTTTTCTCCTTATGGTAACTAATTTAAGCAGGTTCAGTTGTCACATGGTCCCACTGAACCACATCGTTCAGGAGAAAACAGTGCCTCTCCCTAAAGTTTCTTCACCTATGATTCACCTTCTAAATCAACTCATTTACAGTGAGCTCATTGGCTCAGACTGGGTCATGGGATCCATGTCTGAACCAATCTTAGTTGGAAAGATAGGTGTGGCTTATTGGCTTAATCCAATCAGAATCTCAACACTACAGCAGTCTCACTCAAGCCCTCATTGCTAAGCATAGACAAGTGGTGCAACTTCCAAAGGGAAAGCCAAGGAAAGGATAAAATAATTTTTCTTTAAGAAATAAAAATTTATGAGAGTTCTATGTCTGTCTTTGTTGATATGCAATTATAAAAAAATAGACAATTGTAAAATGTTCTGAAAAAGGCCTTGGCTATTAGCTTTGGCAAACTTAAAAATCGAATACAGAAACATTACATGAGAAATGTCCAGTGCTTAAAAAGCAGGTGATTGCTTAGTCAACCTGTAGAATTCAGACTTCCAGAGCATGTAAGTGTTAAGATGCAGGGAAAAAATATCAAGAATTAAAAACATCCACTTGGGTGGGAAACTTACTATGTCCTTTATATAAACATTTTTGAGGGAACGATTACCCATTAAACATCTGGGCATATTCTGTCTCCCCAACCACTAATTTCTCCAAGCCACAGCTTCTTCATTTGCAAGTGTTTGGGGGTGCTAAGATCTACTTATCTCACAGAGTTTTGTGGCAATTAAATTAAGTTGCTGTGAAAAGGAAGAAAATCTAATTGAAAACAAGTTCTAGCCGGGCTCGGTGGCTCAGCTGTAATCCCAGCACTTTGGGAGGCTGAGGTGAGTGGATTTCCTGAGCCCGCGGGTTCGAGACCTACCTGGGCAAATTGGCGAGACCTCATCTCTACAATAATCAAAAATTAGCCGGGCCTGGTAGCGCATGTCTGTAGCTTCAGCCACTCGGAAGGCTGAGGCGGAAGGATCGCTGGACA
>CAUYQG010209334.1:0-21437 GCA_963574415.1 Tarsius wallacei
ATAACCTAAAAATCCATTATGCACACCAACCTTAATCTGTAACTAACTTATCCTAACCTATTTCATTGTATGCTAATTCATACTAATACTAAATTAAACAATCCTAATGAAACTTAAACAATCACTCTTACAACCTAAGGCAGCCTAAACCAGAATGTTTGGAATGTGGCCCAGTCCAAAGTTCATGGTGGGCCCAACCTGAAGTAGGCTGACCACATTCTTTTAACAAAATGGCTACCCAGAAACTTATAAATCTATAAGCTATGTTCTAAAACTTGTATTTCTAGTTTCTAAAATCACATACAGAAAGCCTGTGATCAGCACTAAGGCTCCTTGATGTGACCTAGAGTTGAACTGTAAATTGTATAAAAGCCAAAACCGCAGTCTGTGAAAAAATGGGAACAATAGGCTTCCAAAGTAAGCTGTGTTCATCCAGGTCTCAGAGTTTTAAGCTTGAGCTTGCAGGAGTTTTTTTCTGGCAGCAGTGCTAAGCAGAAAAGAGGGAGGAAATGGGGTCAACAGCTCCCGAACGCATCCTAGTGGTCATGGGGTCAATGGCCCTTCCTGATCCCTAACGCTCAGTGGGCCTCCATGGCCGGCTCCCAACAATAGACTCTAAATCCATCCAAGTTGCTGCAAAGTCCATATGTTTGCCCTTCTCTGTGGCTGCGTAGTATTCCATTGTGTATATGTACCACATTTTCTTTATCCAGTTCAGTTTTGATGGGCAGCACGGTTGGTTCCATGATTTTGCTACTATGAATAGTGCTGTAGTAAACATGTATGCACAGGCATGTTTTTTGTAGAATGATTTGGGTTCCTCCATTTTCAACTTTGTTCTAATAGAAACACATCCCTTCTTGTGTTCATATATTTATATAATATTTTAATTGCGTAATTGCAATAGAAAATGAAATTGAGCTGGGGGAACAAACTCAGCTGACATGGTTTTAGCTCAGCTAGCGAGAGGGGAGGTCTGTGGCATTCTAGAGAGGATCCTGTTAGCCGAGAGTGTCCAACTTGCCATTGTAAGGGAGCAGAGAGCACAGGCTTGGTCAGGTGTGTCTTTTTTTTTGAGTTGGAGTCTCACTCTGTCGCCCAGGCTGGAGTGCAGTGGCACTCTCACGGCCACCACAGTTGACCTGCTGGCCTTAGGCGATCCTTCCATCTCAGCCTTCCAAGTAGCTGGAACTATAGGCACATGCTACCATACCCAGCTAATTTTTTGATTTATTGTAGAGATGAGGTCTCGCCAAGCTGCCCAGGCAGGTCTCGAACCCCGGGGCTCAGGCAATCCTCTCACCTCGGCCTCCCAAAGTGCTGGGATGATAGGTGTGAGCCACCGCACCCGGCCAGGCAAGTCTTTTTTTTTTAACACTATTTCCCATCCCCAGTACCTGAGGGGGCCTCTCTTTCCCAGCATACTCTGCGGTGGTCCTGCTTCATCCTTGGGATGCCTCTGACTTGCTAGTGAACTTGGTTACAGGGTCTGGTTTGTTCTTCCTTTGCTTTATCTCCTTAGCAAAGGAATGAATGAATTGGGAATTTCAGTTAGAGGTACTTTCAGAGGCATAGATTTTCTTAGTTTTTTTTTGAAGCAGGCCTTAAGTGTATGCAAACATATGCACAGATCATAAGTATGCAGCTTGTATTTTCACAAGTGAACTCACTTGTGTAATTGCATCCACAGCAAGTGTTAGCTCCATGCTCTTCCTTGTTCTCATGTCCCAGTCCCCTCAACTTCCTGCAAAGGGGAGTGGCTTTCCTAACTTCTAGCACCCTGGATTGGTTTGCCTGATTTTGAATTTTTTTTTTTTGAATCAGAGTCTCACTCCATTGCCCAGGTTGGAATGCAGTGGCATGCTTACGGCCACCCCAGTGTCGACCTGTTGGGCTCCATCAATCCTTCTGCCTCAGCCTTCCAAGTAGCTGGAACTACAGGTGTGCACTACTGCGCCTGGCTAATTTTTGGTTTAATATAGAGACAGGGTCTCTCCAGGTTGCCTGGGCTGGTCTTGAACCCGCGGGCTAAGGCAATCCACTTGCCTCGGCCTCCCAAAGTGCTGGGAATTACAGGCGAGCCACCAGGCCTGGCCGATTTTGAACTTTGATGGTAGGAACCCCAAGGTGTGCTTTTGTGCGAGTAGCTTCTTTTGCTCAACATTTTAGAAAAGCGAAGCATTTGTCTTGTTGCATGGGGCAGTAGCTTGTTCGTGCTCGTTGCTGGGTGGTCTTCCATAATACGAAACACCACAGTTGATTCTGCTGTTGGTGGACATTTGGCTGATTCCAGATTTTGGCTTTTGAGAATAATGCTGTTATAAACAGTCATGCTCAGGGCTCTTGGTGAGAAAACACATGTGCATTTCTTTTAGGGATCTTCATAGAAATAGTTACTGGTCATCGCATGTGCCTATGTCCTCCTTAAAAGATACTGTCAAACAGTTTTCCAAAGTGCTTTTACCAATTTATGCTTCCGCCAGCCGTGTAGGAGTGGTCCCAGCCTGTATTTTTTAGGAAACAAAAATGACAAACGGTGTAGTACATAATTTCTAGCGTGTCAGTGGTGAGCTACCTTTTCCATAGCCTTAGTTTGTTTTTCGATGTGACTGATGTACTTCATCTAACTTTTTTCTTTCCCTACAAGATGGGTTGTTCTGTAAGTTTTTCCAATTAAGTGTCTCTATGGCTAGACTTGGTTAGAGGGCTCTCAGTTACAAGATTGTCTTCTAGGAGATGAGGCATTTTGTATGTTAGTTTTTCTTTGAAAAAGAGAAACAAGGTTGATGTTGGAGTCATTTACCTGTTTCTGGGAGTACCATCCCCAGTCCCTGTGCTTTCTTTGAATGACTCGAAGAAGTCCTCAATTTTTAAAACAATGCCTAAACTGTCATCTTCTGTGAAGATGACGTGCAAGTGACTTGCCTCTCTACATGGACATCGCAGACATCTTCATTTTCACTTTTTAGGGCAGAGAGATTGCTGTTGAGTGTATTATGAGGGCATCTAATTGTTCCAGCTGTGTGTCTTCCATTATTGCTAAGGCCAAATTACTTAAGTGTTTGGCAAGCCCTGGATTCTCTTTTGGAAAAGTGCTGGGTCTCTGAATGTCAGGGGTTTGGAGATGATTTCCCTTGCCCATTTCCTTGTCTTGTGTTAGGAGAACAACCATGGGAGGCATCTGTCTCTTTTTCCCTTATTGAAGTTTGAGAAAGCTGTCTGTGTGACATCAGTAGAAAGCAGGGTGCTCTTACGGGATCTGTAGGAAAAGCTCAAAAATGGAAGGTAAACTATTTTCACCATGTAAAATTGACCTATAGAATGTAATTGAAAAGACCTGGAGCTTGATAACATGCTGTGATCGTGAGAGAGTTGAGCAAAGTTCTCATATTGTAAGTATAGCTGTGTGATGACTTATTTGAAGTACCTAAATGCTACTTTAATAAAACAGTATTATTTTTCAATATGAAATAATGTATTAAAGTGAATATAAAGTAAATAGAAGATAAAATGAATCTGTAAATGAATATTAAAGTGAATACAGATTTGAATAAAGAATGTATTAAGTGATGTAACTACAGTGTAACCATATCAAAACATATATGCATATTATTATTATTATTATTATTATTTTTTGAGTTGGAGTCTCACTGTTGCCCAGACTGGAGTGCAGTGGCACGCTCATGGCCACCACAGCCTCGACCTGCTGGGCTCAGGTGACTCTCCTGCCTCAGCCTTCCAAGTAGCTGGAACTACAGGCATGCACTACCGCGCCTGGCTAATTTTTTGTTTATTGTAGAGACAAAGTCTTGCCAAATTGCACGGGCGGGTCTCAAACCCGCGGGCTCAGGTAATCCACTTGCCTCGGCCTCCCAAAGTGCTGGGATGACAGGCAGAGCCACCTAGCCCGGCCTCTATGCATATTGTAAATGTGTGTATATGTGTGTATGTATTTATTTTCATGAGCGGTTAACTCATACCAGCACTCTTGGGAAGTAGCTAAGCAAGACACAGGAAGATTGCATTCTGTCCTAAATCATAGCTAATTGGTTCCCAGTCCAAAGTGGGCATTGTATTGCTTGTCTCCCAGTCTTGTTAAGTTGAATTGTGCAGTCGTTTCTTAGTATTTACATTAAGAATTAAAATGAAAAAAAAAAAAGAATTAAAATGCTCAGTATACTAAGTGGTAAAATGTATTCTTTCTTAAAAGCAAAGATTACACGAAGGGAATTGTACCATTGGTAAGGTCCAATGATCATGTGTCCGTTTTTCAAGTTGAATATTTTGGTTATTATAATGTCTTTCGTTGGCCATGTTGGGCACCACGTGTGGGGATCACAGATCAAGTGTTGAGGCTTAGGTCTTCATAGTTGCCATTTTTGGCTTTGCTGAGGTATAATTGGCCTCAGTAAACGGCACGTGTTTAACCTGTGCAATTTGGTAAGTTTTGCATGTGTACACCTGGAAAACCATTGTCACAGTTCAGATCACGAACATGCCTATCATCCCCAGAAGTTACTTTGTGTTTCTTTTCATCTTTCTCTTCCTCCTCTGAGCCCTTCCACTCCAGGCAATCTGCTTTCTGTTGATAGAGATTAGTCTGTGATTTCTAGAATTTTATAAAAATGGACCATACAGTCTCTACTATTTTGTATGACTTTTTTCACTCAGTATAATTATTTTGAGGTTCATCTGTGTTGTTGCATAGATTAAGTTTGCTCCTTTTTACTACTGATAATTATTATATTTCATGAATATAACACGTCTTGTTTATCCATTCTTCAGCTGATGGGTATTTGGGTAATTTCTGTTTTGAGTATTACAAACTTAGTAGCTATACACATTTTTTTTCTTTGAGTCAGTGTCTCACTCTATTGCCCAGGCTGGAGTGCAGTGGTGTGATCACAGCTCACTGCAGCCTTGAACTCCTGGCCTCAGGTGAGCCTTCTGCCTCAGCCTCATGAGTAGCTGGGGCTGCAGGCACACTCCCATGCCTGGCTCATTTTTGTATTTTTTGTAGAAGCAAGGTCTCACTGTGTTGTCCAGGCTGGTCTCAAACTCCTGGGCTCAAGCAATCCTCCTGCCTTGGCCCCCCAAAGTGCTGGGATTACAGGTGTGAGCCAGGGCACCTGGACTAACTCACAAATCTTTGTGTAGACACGTGCTTCCCTTCTCCAGAAAATGTGGAACAGCTGGGTCACCTAGTAGGTGTATGTTTACATATTTAAGAAACTGCTAAACTGTTTCTAAGGTGGTTGTACCATTTTACCTTTCCACCAGCAGTGTATTAGAGTTCGGGTTGCTCCATACATTTGATGACACTTGGTATGATCAGTCTTGTAAGTTTAGGCTATGTTAGTGGTATGTAGTAGTCTTTCATTGTGTTTGTAATTTATTCTATTGATTACAGTGAGAGAGAGGTATTGAAGACTCCAACTATAATTATAGGTTTATGTGGTCCGCCTTTCAAGTCTATCATTTTTATTCGTAGTTTATATATTTTGAAACTCTCCTGTTAAGTTCGTATACAATTAGGATTGTTTTGTTTTCTTGGTGACTTGATGCCTTGATTGTTATGTAATGTTGGACTTTATCACTTGAAATGGTTTTGGTTTGGAATCTACTTTATCTAATATTACTATACTCCATGTTTTTTTTTTTGCACTTTATTTTAACCAAGTGACCAAGATCAACATTATTTGTGCCCCTGATATGATGGGATGAGAAAGATATTCACCTCTATGGTACTCTTCCCAAAAGCATGTAACTCCAAGCTAATAATGAGAACTATATCAGATAAACAGTGTATCTTTTTCTGTCCTTTTACCTTTTTTAAATACATTTTTAAATTTTGGAATGATTTTAATTTTAATTTTTCAGAAAAGTTGCAAAGATAGTACATAAAGTTCCCGTATGTGTTTCACCAGTTTTCCCTAAGCTGACGTCTTATATAACCACTGTACATATCAAAGCTCGGAAGTTAACACTGATACATCACCATAAACCAAACTGTGGACTTTATTTAGATTTCGCAAGTTTCTTCACTGGTGTTCTTTTTTTTTTTTCAGGATCTAATTCAGCATGCCACATTATGCTTAGCTGTCACGTCTCCTTTGTCTTCTCTTGGCTGTGGCACTTTATCTTTCCTTGTTTTTCATGATCTTTTTTGTTTTGAAGACTGGTCAGGTATTTTGTAGACTATTCCTCAGCTTGGGTTTGTCAGATATATTTCTCATTATTAGATTGGAGTTAAACAGGCTTTTGGGAAGAGTACCAGAGAGGTGAAATGCCTTTCTCATTCCATCTTATCAGGGGCACATGCGTTCAACGTGATTTATCCTCAGTGATGCTAATTTTGGTCACTTGGCCAAGGTAGTATCTGCCAGGTTTCTCCACTGTTGGGAGTGGTGAGAGAGGACTTCCCCGCCTTTCCTGATCTTGGGCGGGAAAAGCATTCAGTCGCGTATCATTGAGTATGATGAGGTGTGAGGGTTGTTTTGAAGAGATGCCGTGAAGTTTCCTCTAGTCCCAATTTGCTGGTAATTTTTTTTTTATTACGAGTGCATATTGAATCTTGCTGAATTTTTTTTTCCTGAATCTATTGATATAACACCTGGCTTTCCTTATTTAGTCTTTTAATATAATGAATTGCACCGATCAGTTTTTGAGTGATGAGCCATGTATTGGTCTTTTTATATGTTTCTATACTATTTGCTAATATTTTGTTGGGGATTTTGTCACTTGTGTTAATGAGAGATATTGGTCTACAGGTTTCTTTTCTTGTAAAGTCTTTGCCTAGTTTTGTTTTTAAGTTAATGCTCATACAGTTACTTATGAAATGGGTTTCCTGTATTCTGGAAGAAGTTGTGTAGAATTGGTATTATTCTTTCCTTAAATGTTAGGTAGATTAAACCATAAGGGCCTGAAATTTTCTTTTTTGAAAGGTTTTTAACAAGAAATTCAGTTTCTGTAATAGATTCAGGACATTTCTTCTTAAGTGAGTTTTGATAGTTTGTGTCTTCCACGCATTTATTATAGCTAAGTTCTTGAATTTATGGGCCTAAGTTGCGGTAAGCTAGTATTCCTGTATTACTTATATGTTTGTGAGATCTGTAGTGATAGCCTCCTCTTTTTTTTTTTTTTTTTGAGTTGGAGTCTCACTCTGTCGCCCAGACTGGAGTGCAGTGGCCGCTCCCGGCCACCGCAGCCTCGACCTGCTGGGCTCCGGCGATCCTTCCGCCTCAGCCTTCCGAGTAACCGGAACTACAGATGAGCACTACCACGCCCAGCTAATTTTTTTTGGTTTATTGTAGAGATGAGGTTTCGCCTGCCCAGGCGGGTCTCGAACCCGCGGGCTCAGGCAATCCACTCACCTCAGCCTCCCAAGGTGCGGGATTACAGGCTGAGCCACTGAGCCCGGCTATAGCCCCCTCTTTGATACCTGTTATTGGAAACCTGTCTTCTCATTTTTTTCTCTTGGTTAGCATAGCTAGAGGTTTATCAATTTTATTGATATTTTCAAAGAATCAGCTTTTGATTTCATTACTTTTTTTTTTGAGTCGGAGTCTCCTCTGTCGCCCAGGCTGGAGTGCAGTGGCATACTCAGCAGCCACCGAAGCCTCGACCTGCTAGGCTCCGGCGATCCTTCTGCCTCAGCCTTCCAAGTAGCTGGAACCACAGGCTCGCGCTACCACGCCCACCTTATTTTTTAATTTATTGTAGAGACGAGGTTTCACAATAGTTGCCCAGGCTCAGGCAATCCTCTCGCCTTGGCCTCCCAAAGTGCTGGGATTATAGACTGAGCCTCCGTGCCCTACCGATTTCATTAATTTTATCTAATGGTTTTCTGTTGTCAGTTTCAGTGATTCTTGTTTTAATCTTTCTTATGTTCTTCCTGTTGCTTGCTTTGCATTTAGTGTTCTCTTCCTTTCCCAGTTTCTTAAGGTGAAAGCTTAGGTTGTTGATTTAGATTTTTTTTCTATTCTTATATATGTATGCGTTGAGTGCTATAAATTCTCTGTAGGCACTGCCTTGGCTGTAGCCCACACAATTTGATATGTTGTATTTTTATTTTCATTTAGTTGAAAAAAATTTTTTTATTTCCCTTGAGACGTCTTATTTGACTCATGAGACCATAATTTCCAAATATCTGGAGATTTTCTAGATCTCTTTTTGGTGTTGATTTCTAGCTACGTTCCATTAGGGTCTAAGAGTGGGCTTTGGCTGTTGAGACCACCCCTCCTCTCCCCTGAGCAGCTCCGATCTCATTCCTGCTCTTTCTTCCTTCTCACTGTGTGCATTGCAGCCATCCTTGCTGTTCCTCAAACAAGCCAGGCACATGCCTGCCTCGGGACTTTTGCCCTTCTGTCCCGAGATGCCTAATGTTTTCTTTCCTCAGACATCTGCGTTGCTGGCTGCATCATTTTCTTCCTTTCTTGACTCAAACGTGGGTTCCTTAGCTCCAGTAATGATACCACCGTCAACTCGATGTCGCAGAGTAAAAACTGGGGAATATCTGAAACTGTTCCTGTTCTTTATCTCCGATGTTTATGCATATTAAATCTTTTTTTTATAAAATAGGAAGTCACAATATTTCTGCAGTTTTCTGATACTTGCATTGAAAAATAAGCCTTTGGTTCGTTAGATGGTTTCCAAATGCTTGAAAGCTGTTGGAGGGAGGGGATAAAAATTCCAGTGATTTTACTTTGGAAAACACTCATTTTTTCTTTTGGATAAATAGATGTGGCTTTCTTTCTTTTTCTCTAGGAAAAATATTTCTTAATGTTCCAAAGTAGCGTAGGTTTTGTTCATTTACCTCTATTCACTTATTTGTGATACAGGGATATCTATCTGCCCTCTATCTATCAAATAGGTCTCTAGACTCATCTTATGTTTCTTTTTGTTAGGTAGTGAAAGCTATATGACTTGTTTTCCTGTTAACCCCTGTTGTTACAAAGAAGCAGGAACACAACCACTGATGAGCTGTGTGCCCTTGGGAGGTCCTTCACCTTCTCTGTGTTCTGGCAGTCTAGTGAGGGGGACACACGGTCAGGCTCTTGAGGTTCTTCTTGCCTGGCAGCTCTGGAGACTACGCTCACCACTCACACAGTTCCCAATATATCTCAGGTGGTTACATCCATCCTCCACTTCTTCAAAGGTATTTACCATCTCTAGGTAGTTTTCGAAAAGAGAGAGCGAGCGAGCTCAGGGTATACTCAGGGCAGCTCTGATTCTTTTGACAAGTATTTAACAGAAAAAGTTAAGTTGTGGTTTTTTGCATGTTTTCACACGTGCTGCTTTAAATCCTTTTGTTAGATACACAGTGTAGACTAAGAATTGAATGGCTTGTTTTTTTAATTAAATCACATTTCATAGTAAAAATCATTACATGTTATGCTTTTAAAAGTCCTGTTACACTGCTTTTATATATGTGTGTGTGTGTGTGTATATAAATAGCATGTAAACCTAGTCTTGTGGACAACATATTAAAATCTTGGTATTTAGAGCTATACAGAATTCTCATGAGTGTGTGTGTGTGTGTGTGTGTGTGTAGAGAGAGACAGATCTATGTTTTATCTTACCTAAATCATTTTACCCATTGAATTACATATGTTGTAATTAAACAATTATATTTCCTTAGGCATTTGTATACTTGAAATTGGCTCAGAGAGTAGATTTTGAGTATTTGTATCACCAAAGGTATGTGAGGCGATGGATATGCTAATCAACTTGATTGTGGTAATCATTCACCAAGTATAGGTATATCAGACCATAATAGTCACTTTGCAGCCCATAAATACATACAATTATAATTTCTTAATTTACAATAAAAGGGTTATTAATAAACCATTCTTGTACATCTCAAATATATACAATTTTTATTTGTCAATTATGCCCAGTAAAGCTGAAAATTTTGTTCTTTTGGGAGTGCTAGAGAACTGTGATTCATGTGTTGCTGAGAGGAATGATCAGAATATCCCCAACTGTTACTGTCGGAGCCGGCAGGGATAAAACGGACTTTTTTTTTTTCTGTAAAAGAAGAAAATATACATATGTGAAGTTAATTTAAAGCAGTAGTTATTTTGGAACCTTTGCAAGATCTTATAGCACCAATAGTTTTTTTAAAAAATCATATTTTTGCTTTGTGGAGATGACAGTTTGACTCTGCTGATACTAGCTGATTTGACCTTGAACAAGTTCCGTAGACTCTGTAGATGCTGGTTTCTCCGTTGTCGCGACAGGAAGGAGATGAATTGTATTTCCAAGGCTCTCTTTAACGCCAGCATTTTATTATCTTCTGTCTTATCCTGTCCTTATTATTAGAGAAAAGGAATCCTTATTTCATATAGCGTTTATAGATTGACTTTTGATTGACTGATGAGCTTTTAAATATCATAACTGACTTGTTTGTATTAGATTTCTTCTAATTCAGTGCCCCATTTAACAGTCATAATTAGTCAAATGAACAGACAGGAACCACTGTGTATGCTTTGGGACTCTCTGGCTCATATTATCCATTCCAGATTTCAGTCGTCATCTTCATGACATGATTTCCAAATCCGTGATTGTAGCCTTGGCCTTTTCTTCTGAATTTCAGACCGGGATGGCTTGTGGGGCACCTCTACCAGGATGTTTTGCTGGTTTTCCAAACCTGGTGTGCTTGAAACTGAATGCGTCACTCTTTATCTACCTATGCCTCTGCTGGTTATTAAAGCCTGGCGCCTGGGATTAACTGTAACCTTTCTTTTTCTCATAGTACCCAGTCAATCTTTGTTGTCTGACAAATTCTCTGCTAGGCAGAAAGTACGATTAGATTGTGTTGGAGAATCCAGAACCAGTGCTGCCACTCAGCTGTTCCTGAGTGAATACCTCCTGTGGTCTGCAGGTTAAGTACTTGGTCTCTTTCTCTTCTTGTAATAGCTGTTTATCAATGCTTCCGGGAGGTGCCAGAGATTTGCCTGCTTTTAATCTCTCTCTTTTTGTTTTTTGAAATGGGGCCTTGCTGTGTTGCCTGGGCTACTCCACCTCCCGGCTTGAGCGAGTCTTCTGTTTCAGCTTCCCATGTAGCTGGAATTATAGGCTCAAGCCGCCACACCCAGATCTTTTTTTACTGCGGTCAGTTACTGTTCTGTTTTCCCTCCTGAGTTTCTTCCTTACTAGGTTGGCCGTATGTCTTCTTAGTTAGTCCCTTTCCCCTGCTGTGTACTAACATATCTCCATATTTTAATTTTTATTTATTTTTATTTTATTTTTTCAAAAACTGTTTTGAGCAGTGGAAGAAGCATCTTGATAGTCCATTTTTTTAGAAAGTATTTTTTAAAGGATTTTTACTACTGTTTGTAATGGAGAAATAGAAAGACTGGTTAAAAAAACTAACACGGGGGAACTTAAAATGCTTCCAGAAATCTTCCAAGTTTATATAGTTATCCTTGAACTCATGGTTTGCATATCATTCAGTGTTCCTGCTATATTCCATATATTTAGGACAGGCGTTGGTCATCTTTTACTCCTTGCAAAAACAAGTCATTTTCAACTGTTTTTCAGCCATGGCCTTAGCATATAGAGTACCTTTTTTGTTGTTGTTGTTGTTGTTGTTGAGTTGGAGTCTCACTTTGCTGCCCAGACTGGAGTGCAGTGGCCGCTCCCGGCCACCGCAGCCTTGACCTGCTGGCTCCGGTGATCCTTCCACCTCAGCCTTCCGAGTAGCCGGAATTACAGGCACGCGCTACCACGCCTGGCTGATTTTTGATTTATTGTAGAGATGAGGTCTCACCAAGTTGCCCAGGCGGGTCTTGAACCCGCGGGCTCAGGCAGTCCACTCACCTCAGCCTCCCACCTCAGCCTCCCAAGGCGTGGGATTACAGGTTGAGCCACCGAGCCCGGCTAGAGTACCTTTTAAATGGTGACCTGCGGCCGGGCTTGGTGGCTCAGCCTGTAATCCCGCGCTTTGGGAGGCCGAGGTGAGTGGATTGCCTGAGCCCGTGGGTTCGTGACCTGCCCGGGCAACTTGGTGAGACTCATCTCTACAATAAATCAAAAAATGAGCCGGGTGTGGTAGCGCGCACCTGAAGTTCAGCTACTTGGAAGGCTGAGGCAGAAGGATCGCCGGAGCCCAGCAGGTCGAGGCTGCGGTGGCCAGGAGCGGCCACTGCACTCCAGCCTGGGTGATAGAGTGAGACTTCAACTCAAAAAATAAAAAATAAATAAAATAAATAAATAAATGGTGACCTGCATATATACATACGTTTGTGTGCATGTGTATTGATGTATATAAGCTGAAGCTAAAAATTTAACAATGATTATCTTTCCATGTGTAATACTATAGTACATATCAAAGTTAATATTAAATGTAATCTCGTTTATGCTGAACTACAGTATGGAAAAATCCAAAGTAAATAACACGAAAAATAAGGATTTATTAATACCACAGGTTTGCTTGCACCTTACTAAGTTCATTCTCCTCCAGAGCGACTGAGGATTGTTCTCACCTTGTCACCCTGTTGTGAGATTTGCTGAGGAGTGTGGGGAGAAAAGGGAAGGTTGCAGGGATTCCATGTAGGAGGAATCAGAGGGTCATGTGTGTCTCTGTTGGTGTGAAGACGGGGGAACATGAGCTCTGTTGTTTTTTTTGTCAGGCAGATTTTGTGCCTGTTGTTTATTTTTTTCTTTTTAGTTGGCACGCAATAAGTATACACATTTATGGACTACAGAGTGTTATTTTGATACATGTATGCCATGTTTAGTGATCCCACTAGTGTCGTTAGCACATTCATCACCTTGAACGCTTGCCATTTTGTGTTGTGAACATCCCAAATCGTCTCTTCCAGCTTTTTGAAAATGTACACTAAATTGTTGTTAATCGTATTCACTCTTTAATGCTGTAGAACACTAGAACTTATTCCTTGTATCTTGCAGTGTCCATTTTTGATACATGAAGTTTAAGGTTCACTCAAAAGGCAGTGCTCTTTCTATATCTGGTGGTAAAGGTTTATTGAAAAGAAGAGTTTGTGTCTTTGCAGTGAACACGGAACTTCTGCCTACTTGGTTGACATGGCATTGGTAGTAAAAAATACATAGCTGACATTGTCAGTGAAAGAGTCTATGGTAACATGAGTATTATTAAATACATCGTAGGGGTAACTCTTGCACAATTATGACTTTAGACACCTTTTTAGGCTGACATTTAAGCCAGTTCTTGTGATGAGACTGTGATCCAAGGTGGTGTGATGGTGATAGCTTATATACTTAGAGATCATAGACTGAAATCCTGGCTCTAATCTTTGCTAATTGGATGACTTTGGGTGAGTCACATTTTTTTTTTTCTGGGCCTGTTTCCTCAGCTGTAAAGTAAGGATAGAAATACATTGCTTATCTAATGCAAAGCTTAATATGAGGATGTATATAAAGTGTCTTGTGTAGCACATAGTAGGCTAATTAAATTAAATTAACTGTTGCTTTTTCTTTTATTCTTCCTTTGATCCTACTGAAAAGAAACATAATTTGTTTCCCCGTGATCCTGAGTGTGATGATGTAGTCCAGTGTGCATGGTTCTCCAGCTACATAAACCTTTTAAGGCAATGAGAGTTAACATGGTTATGGATTGGGTTTCCTAGTCCTGACACATGGAGCTGTGCCATGTTTGAAACGTTCTGGTGTGTGGGATTGGCGTTCAGTGCCTTCTGTGTAGATTCCTGAGCTCCTCAGTCAGCCATCTTTGCCTTGAGAAAGTTTTGCCTTTTTTGGACCGCTAATTCTCTGAGGGGATCATTTAATTGAGTTTGTTCTTGCCATTAAAACCAATTGTTTAATGATTTAATCTGAGTAAAGAAACAATGAAATATCAGCTATGCAAAGTTTGGTTTTTATCGTGAACTCAGGTCAGGCTCTGTCATAAAGTCAAGCCAGTATGAGCGACTGCTGTGTTAGATTTTGGATTTTAGGTGAGTGTTGCCAGGAGTAGGGTCAGGGCTCCGTGGAGTTACAAAACAATTAATACCCCGCACACGGCTGACTTCCCAGATGCAGCAGCGACTGTCTCACGCCTTCATTTTGGGATAGCATCTGCTCTGACCCCTCTTCCTTTCCTAGTCGGTTTAGGACAAAATAAGCGGTGAGGGTGTGCAGGCCAGGGAGACAGGAAGGACTTTTTGCCGTGTCGTCACAGTCTGAGTGTGTGACTCTGTCTTCTTCACTAGGTTAAGTTCTTCGGTGATAGAGGTAAGGCCCAACCATAGAAAAAGGTAACACTTAGTATCTGGATTTGTTCTAACACGTGGCTTATTGGTGGGGAAAGACAAGGGGTTCATAAACTGGCGCATGTCGCCTCCTGTTGCGAGACCCAAGACAATGTTTCTGAAAATGCTTCCGGCAGTGTCACGTGCTAAGAGCTTCTGGTCCCTCTCTCGATGGCAACAGATTGGTTATCATTTTGTGTTTTCTTCCAGTATCATTGATCATTGAGGACCAGCTTTTTTCCCCCTGAAACCATGTGTTTTTGTTTGTTTGTTTGTTTTTGAGTTGGTGTCTCACTCCTGTCGCCCAGGCTGGAGTGCAGTGGCACGCTCACGGCCGCCACTGCAGCCTCTACCTGCTGGGCTCAGGCCATCCTTCCACCTCAGCCTTCCAAGTAGCTGGAACTACAGACATGCGCCACCACGCCTGGCTGGTTTTTTGGTGATTTATGGTAGAGACGAGGTCTCACCAAGTTGCCCAGGCTGGTCTCGAACCTCCGGGCTCAGGCTTAAAAGGCATCAGGTGGCATATTTGTGCCTTTCTCTCTAGTCGTGCTGCAGAGCTCAGGAGCAGGAGCGGGGTGGAAAGAGCAACTGGATGGGCTTGGTGTTGTCGGGATGCACCCTTTGGTGGGAGGGCGTGTCGGAAAATGGGCTTGCAATCTCACAGGCTGGCTGGCTTTGGGCAAGTACCTTCATTTTTCTCATCTCTGATTTCCTCATCTTTAAAATGGAGTAATAGTAGTATCTACCCACCTCACAACACCAGTGTGAGGATTAAATAAGATGAGTGCAAGTAAGGCGCTGTGCTTATTAGCACATGCCTGGCTTATAGTATAGTGGGTGCTATTTTGACTTTTTATTTTGCTGTGATTAGGAGGGGGATAACTGAAGAATCAGGGTTGCTGGTGAGTCGAGTGGAACTAATATGGAGGTTCAGGCCGGCCAGGAAGAAAGAAAAAGCAGGACAGATGCTGGAACTGGAGAACGAGAAGACATGAAGGGATTAGCGATGCCATGGGGCGAAAAATGGGCTTAGCAATAGAAAGTGGGAGGCTGAGAGCTTACGGCCAACAGGTGGGTTTGAGGTTTGAGTGGTGGAGCATTTCCAGGTACTGAGATCCAGCCTTTGACAATGGAGTCGTTTGTGAAGTGGAGATGAATTCATTTGAAATCAACAAGCATGTGTGCAGCCCTTACTGTGCGCTGCTGTGCCAGGCATTGGGGAAATGTCACATCTGGGCCAAACACCCTGATTGGAGGAGGCCAGAGACCAGCTGAGTGATGAAATTCCTCATGACAATGGCAGAAGCTGGGACAACAAGGAAGACTGACACTTTGAGTACAGCAAATAGCACTTGAGTGGATGGACTTGCTTGTCATGGGCTTAAGATATGACTATAAATGGCTCTTTAAAATAGGTGCATATCCCAGTGGGGATAAAATAATTAGTAGAATTAATTTAGAATTTAAAAGATAGCTGTCCTAAATTCGTTTAGTTTACTAGTCTTATTTTTTTCTGCTTTCCTTTTTAGCCACTAGTGTGCAGATTAGGTGATTAACCCATTTTTTTTTGATTTTAGAGGAATGGTTTGTTGAGTAGACTGTGTTCATTTTATTTCTGGGTGAGTATTTTAGAAAAGGAGTGTTCCCCCAAAGAGCAGCACCTCTGGGACAAAAAGGAGAAGCCCAGGTTATTGCCATGATGGTGATTGCTTCCAGTACTGGGCTTTTCAATCTAAAGTTGTAGGTTTTGAAGCTTGAGAAGGTAACTTTGTTTTAAAAAAAGAAAGAAAGGAAGAAAGGATAATGTTGATTAAACATTTATTTTAAACTTACGTATACCATATAAATTAGCAGTCAAGTCGAATTCTCAGTGCTGATTGTGTTTGGGTTCCTGCCAGCCAGTGATGGCAGCACAGATCCACGCATAATTGCTTTTTCTTTTTCTTAATTTTAATTTTTAAGAGATGGAATCTGGTTATGTTGCTCAGGCTGAACTCAAGCTTCTGGGCTCAAGTGATCCTCCTGCCTCAGCCTCCTGAGTAGCCGGGACTACAGGCTCAGTGCCACTCACTAATGTTCACTGTGACTAAAGCCAGCAGGCGATAACAGCACATTCGTAGCCCCAAGGCATTCCCAAGCGTGCAGGTTATGGACCCCTACCTTAATGCACAGCTGTGTCTACTCATAATGTCTCTCTTGTCTGATGCACAACCCTTTTCAAACTTCTCATCCTCTAAGGTACATTTAAGCAGAGTTGCTCGCTATTCCACCTCTGTTAACTATTTTTTGCCATATTCCTGCTAACGTCGTTATGAAGAAGAGCCCTGTCGCCAGGACTAACAGAAGTGGTGAACACATGCAGTCCAATGTTGGGGGACCTTCTGCTGTGTCTGGGCAAACAGCTACTGCGAACTTGGCTCATTTTACTCATGTGGTCTAGAAAAGTGTGCAGCTTCTGCAACCTCCTTTTTAAAAACTTTTTGGCTGTCCTTCTACCATGGTGACTCCCAATAGATGGTTCCCAGCAGTGTTGCCTGGGAACTTGTTAGAGTGCAAGTCGTTAGACCTCACCAAGACCACCTGGACCGGAATCTCTGGGAAAGTGGGGCCCAGTGTTAGCTCCAAGTGCGTCAAGTTGATTCTGATGCGCGTTAAAGTTTGAGAACCACTGCTCTGATTAAGTATGCAGTGGTTACCAACCTGTGTACTCCGTTTCCTTGAAGCTACTGAGTCAGTTTTTCCTGATAAATTCAATGTATAGGTTAAAAGTAAAGTCAGTACTTACCTACTGATGGCAGTTTCATGTGGCTAATAGTTGCTGTGTCTAGACCAGGCTTTCCTGACACATTTCGTTGCAATACAAGGGATTCAGGAAATTTCAAAAAACGATGTAGTCCCTGTGGCCGTCTTTACAGGCATGCTTCTGGTCTTTCTGTATTTGTGTGCCTTGTTTTGCACAAGTGTATTGAGGTGTCGATGTACAGTGAACGACATGTATTCAAAGTGTGCACTTTGATGGGTTTTCACGTACGCGTATGCCCATGGAATCCTCGCCACGGTGAAGGTAATAAGCGTGTCCACCAGCCCATCATTTCCTTGCCCCTTTGTGACCTTCCTCTCCTCTTCCTCATCCCAGACAACAACTGAAGCCGATCTACTTTCTGCTGCCATAGTTCAGTTTGCATTTTCCATAGTTTTATGTAAGTGAAAACATGTAGTAGTGTATGTTTTTGAGCATGGCTTCTTTTATTCATCATGGTTATTTTGCAATTCATCTATGTTGTGTTTATCGGTTGTTCTCTCCTTTTTGTTGCTGTATGGATATGTCACCGTGTGGCTGTATCACCGTTTGATTATCTGTCCACATGTTGCAACGTTTGGGCTGCTTTGTTGCTAACAGAGCTGCAATGAATATTTATGTTCCTGTGTTTGTATGAACATATGCTTTTACTTCCCTTGAGGAAATATCTAAGTGGAATATCTGGGTTGTTTGGAAGGTGTATGTGTAACCTCTAAAGAAATGGTCCAGCTTTTCCAAAGTGACTGTATTGTTTTTTACTCCACCAGTAGTGTATGAGAGGCCCAGTCCCTCCTCCTCTTTGTCAACATTTGGTATGTTCAGTTTTTGTAATTTTAGTTATTCTAGTGAATGTAGAGTGGCCTTTTATTATGGCTGTGATTTTAATTTTAATTTACCTGATAATTAATTCTGTTGAGTTGGAGTCTCATTCTGTCGCCCAGGCTGAAGTGCAGTGGCACACTCCTGGCCACCACAGCCTGGACCTGTTGGGTTTAGGCAGTCCTTCCACTCAGCCTCCCCCCACGTAGCTGGAATCACAGGTGCACACCACCATGCCTGGCTAATTTTTGGATTTATTGTAGAGATGAGGTCTTGCCAAGTTGCCCAGGCTGTTCTTGAACCCATGGACTCAGGCAGTCCTCTCACTTCGGCCTCTCAAAGTGCTGGGATTACAGGCTGAGAGTTTTTTTTTTTTTTAATTTAAATGATAGACTGGAGTAAATATTCATAAGACATAAGAAAGAGAAGACTTCATGGCCTAATTTACAAAGAACATCCACCAAATTTTTAGAAAACGTTACCCCAGTAGATCAATGAGCCACGTATATGAATAGGCAATTCAGGAAAGAGATCCAGGCAGGCGGTAAACACAGGGAGTACGCACAACCTCTGAGGTAGTCAGGGAGATGAAATCACAGCAACAGCACACTGCCATTCCCATCTATCATACTGGCAGGAGCTTAGAGTGGTGCTGTGCTGCAGGTGTGGATGTAGAGAAGCAGCCATCTCACTCACAACTGCTGGGCAGGTGAGCTGCTCTGACTAGTTGGAGAAGAAAGTTGGCATTCTGTGCAAATTTTAAAGGTGCATGTATATTTTGAGTTGGCAGTCCCAGTTCTGAGATTATATTTTATGGAAACAAGGGGATTTTTATGCCTCACACCCCTCTGGTGACAAAACAAAAGCAAAAACAATGGAGTGCTCTTTAGTTGGGGAGTGATTGTGTTCTTTGTAGTGCATCCAAATTAGGAAACATTATGCAGCTATTAAAAACACTAAATAAATGCTATATCTGTTGAATTGGATGCATGTATCTGTTTATGATGAATTCCCAGGTGAGACTAGCAGATTGAGGAATACTAAATAATGTATGTATCGTTCCATTTCTTGGTAGTAAAAGCTATATATGTATGTATATTTACACACACACACTATACATACACATGCAAGTATATACTTGTGTGTGCATGTACATGCAAATATATATAGGAGGGGGGACCCAATTTTATTTATGAAAAATTGTGTATTTATTTGTACGTGTCTAAACTTCAGTCACCTTCAAAGTCCTCTTTGTTTGATACAATACACCCATTGAGGTGCTTTTTCCACTGCTCAAAACAGTTCTTGAACTTGTTGATTCTGATGCCTTTTAGTGCTTCTGCCGTTTTTTGTTTCACCTCTTCCAGATCGACAAAATGTTTCCCTTTGAGGGTTTTTTTAATCCAGGGAAGCAAAAAAAAGGTCACTCGGGGTGAGACTGGGTGATTGGGGAGGGTGAGGCGTGGGGGTCATGCCATTTTTGGTCAAAACCTGCCGAGCATCCAGCACAGTGTGGACAGGTGTGTGGTCATGGCAGAAGAACCAGTCACCTGTTTACCACAACTTGGGATGTTTCTTCTGCAAACTGTGACGCAACCTTCTAAAAGCTTTCAGATTAAAAATTTGGCTGACTGTTTGATCCGGAGGAACGAATTCCAGGTGTACTGGACAAGGGGCCCACCCTCCATAAGGTAGTTCCAGTTTTTTGGGGTCTCCCCCTCTCATTTTTGTATGAAGGAGTGGAGGGATATATCTAGGTCTAGCAGGCAGTGGTTTCCACCTAGATGCCCTGCTCTGTGCCCCCATGCCAGCTTCAGCATGCATCGCTGCTGGGATTCATCCACGATATTCAGAAGACTGCTCTAGACACTCTAAATGCGTGAGCTCAGGGCTAACGCATTTGCATGAGAGCTGAAATTACCTGGAATTATGGCTTGTGTCCTAGGTTCTGTTCAGAGTCTTGCCTCCAGGCAGACATGCTCCCCTCCGGAGCTTTCTGAGAGACTTCCCCTGAAATTACACTCCTGCCTGGCTCCTCACCCAGTATGTATGGGTGTGTGTGTGTGTGTGTGTGTGTGTGTGTATTTTTTGTTCCCCCTTCTTAAAAATAGCTTTAGGGGTAAACATGGTTTGTGGCTATGTGACTGCTTCGTGCCGTAATGAAGTCTGGGCTTTAAGCGCACCCATCACCCCATTAGTGCACACTGTGCCCAGCAGGTAATTCTTCATTCCCCCCCTTCCCATTTACCCCCTCCAGGTCTCCACTGCCCTATGTGCCATCCTCTCTGCCTTGCTGACTCTTAGCTTAGCTCCCACTTCTTATGTTTTTTTTTTTTTGAGTCGCAGCCTCACTCTGTCGCCCAGACTGGAGTGCAGTGGCCTCTCCCGGCCACCGCAGCCTCGACCTGCTGGGCTCCGGCGATCCTTCCGCCTCAGCCTTCCAAGTAGCTGGAACTACAGGCGCATGCCACCACGCCCGGCTAATTTTTTGATTTATTGTAGGGACGAGGTCTTGCCAAGTGGTCCAGACTGGTCTTGAGCCCCTGAGCTCAGGCAGCCCTCTCACCTCGGCCTCCCAGAGTGCTGGGATTACAAGCTTGAGCTACTGCGCCTAGCCCTGCCCACTTTTAAATGGAGTTATCTGTTTGTTTTTTTTTTCTTGCTGACTTGAGTTCTTTGTAGATTCTGGATGTTACTCCTTTGCAGATGTATACTTTGAGAATATCTTCTCTGTTGCCTATTTACTCTGTTGATTATTTCTTTTGCTGTTTAGAAGCGTTTTGGTTTACTTCAGTCCTATTTATTTTTGTTTCTGTTGTATTTGCTTTTGGGGCTTTAGCCATAAATTCTTTGTTTTTGCTTAGTGATTAGTGGTATTAAGTATCTTTTAATGAGTTTATTTGTACTCTGTATATTATTTTCAGTAAAATGTCTCCTCACATCTTTTGTCCATTTTCTAATTGGATTGTGTGTTTTATTACTGTTGAGTTTTGTGTTCTTTATGAGGGAGGGGGACCCTGCAAAATTGGATTTATTTATTTATTTTATTTTTTATTTTTATTTTTGAGTTGGAGTCCCTCTGTTGCCCAGACTGGAGGGCAGTGGCACACTCCCGGCCACCGCAGCCTCGACCTGCTAAGCTCCGGCAATCCTTCCGCCTCAGCCTTCCAAATAGCTGGAACTACAGGTGTGCGCTACCACGCCCGGCTAATTTTCTATTTATTGTAGAGATGAGGTCTCGCCAAGTTGCCCGGGCGGGTCTTGAACCCACGGGCTCAGCAATCCACTCACCTTGGCCTCCCAAAGCGCGGGATTACAGGCTGAGCCACTGAGCCCGGCTGGATTTATTTATTAAAAATTGTGTATTTATTCTTACATGTATAAACTTCAGTCACCTTCAAAGTTACATAATTTCAACATTGTATAATTTTCAGCATGCAAGTTTGATGTAATATACCAGTCAAGATGCTTTTCCCACTGCTCAATACAGTTTTTTTTTTTTGAGTTGGAGTCTCACTCTGTCGGCCAGACTGGAGTGCAGTGGCTGCTCCCGGTCACCGCAGCCTCGACCTGCTGGGCTC
>CAUYQG010209337.1:0-11410 GCA_963574415.1 Tarsius wallacei
AAAAGTACTGGCGCTTGCAAAACAGTCTAGTTAAAATCTTATTAAAGGCCAGGCTCGGTGGCTCAGCCTGTAATCCCAGCACTTTGGGAGGCCGAGGTGAGTGGATTGCCTGAGCCCGCAGGTTCGAGACCCGCCTGGGCAACTTGGCGAGACCTCATCTCCACAATAAATCAAAAAAAATTAGCCGGGCGTGGTAGCATGCGCCTGTATCCAGCTACTTGGAAGGCTGAGGCGGAAGGATCGCCGGAGCCCAGCAGGTCGAGGCTGCAGTGGCCGGGAGCGGCCACTGCACTCCAGTCTGGGCGACAGAGGGAGACTCCAAATCAAAAAAAAAAAATCTTATTAAAGTATAAATTAACCTGAGAGAGGATATTTGCTAGACTCTTATAACTAAGCATAGGTATACTGTGAGGGTTGGTCTTTTGTGTTTTCTTTCTTAAAAAAATTCATATAGCAAATCTAGACTATTCTGTGAACGAATAAAATAGAAAAACTTTGAATGCAAAGAATTACAATTGAACCCAAATAATACATTTTTTTTTTTTTAGAAAGCAGAATTTACTGAGAGGACAGAAAAGCTCCCACAGTGGGAGAGGAGCCCGAAGGGGTTGCCCAGTTTATATTTCTTAGACAAGAATTATATCGCACATAAGTGTCAGTAAGAATCATAAATGAGCTGGGCACAGTGGCTCATGCCTATAATCCCTGGACTTTGGGAGGCGGAGGCGAGAGGACTGCCTGAGCCTAGGGGTTCGAGAGCCTGGACAACTTGGTGAGACCTCGTTTCTACAAGAGAAGAAAAACTAGCCGAGTGTGCTGGTGCACACCTGTAGTTCCAGCTACCTGGAAGGCTGAGGCGGAAGGATGAGGCTGTGGTGCCCGGCAGGTTGAGGATGAGGTGGCCATGAGCGTGCCACTGCTCTCCGGCACGGGCAACAGAGTGAGACTCCAACTCTAAATAAATAAATAAATAAAAATGAAAAACCGTGATGAACTAAGAGAAACCAGAAGGGTCACTCTATTAAAATTACAGTCATATGGCAAATAAAAAACAAAATTCATTTAATGGTACGGCCTTAATAAGCCAGTTCAAAAACCTCAAACGGTATTCACAAAAACCTACCTCCTACCTTTCATTTTTTTTTTATTAAAATCTTCAGAGGAGCCGGGCTCGGTGGCTCAGCCTGTAATCCCGCGCCTTGGGAGGCTGAGGTGAGTGGACTGCCTGAGCCCGCGGGTTCGAGGCCCGCCTGGGCAGGCGAAACCTCATCTCTACAATAAAAAAAAATCAGCCGGGCATGGTAGTGCATGCCTGTAGTTCCAGCTACTCGGAAGGCTGAGGTGGAAGGATCACCGGAGCCCAGCAGGTCGAGGCCGCGGTGGCCAGAAGCGGCCACTGCACTCCAGTCTGGGTGATGGAGTGAGACTCCGACTCAAAAAAAAAGAAAAAAAAAAAAATCTTCAGAGGGTGAACTCTCAAGTCTTCCTCTGTGTACTGATTAGCACATGTGGGTGGGTAAGCCACCTGAGGCCAGAAAGAAGAACCAGCCAAAAGATCGCAGGGAGCAATCCCGGAGGCTCATACAGGGATGGGAACAGTTTCTGTCTCCACCAGCCAGAATGGAAAACGTTGCCATTTGCACGGCATTAGGAACAGCTCTCAGGAAGGGTCTATGTCTGCAGCAGGGCAAAATCACCTAAACACTGCTCTGGCCCTGCCGGACAAAGGATCAAAGCAAGATGCAAAAGGATCAAGCTGTTTCCAAGTAATTTAAGTACGCCAAAAAAGGAAGCTCAAGAATGTTTACAGGAATGCAAAACTACCCAGCACTCTACAAGGTAAAATGTATGATGTCTAGCATCCAATAAAAAATTAGCAGGATTCAAAAGAGAAAGAATATAGGACACAATAAGGAGAAAAATAAACGGAAACAAACCCATAAATGAAACAGAATCACCACCCAAAGACATCAGAAGTTATAAATGAACGTAATTCAAGTAATACATAATTCAAATAGTGTACCACACAATGCATAATACATAACTGAACATATTTCATGGTTCAAAAAACTTGAAGACTGATGTTAAATACAGCCATGAATGACAAAAATGTGTCCCAAATCAAATGTCTAGAAATGGCACCGGTGGCTCATGCCTATAATCCCAGAACTCTGGGAGGCCCAGGCAAGAGGATTGCTTGAGTCCAGGAGTTTGAGACAGGCCTAGGCAATATAGCAAGAGCTCATCTCTACAAAAAAAATCAAATAATTAGCCAGGCATGATGGCACACACCTGTAACAGTCCCAGCTACTTGGATAACTGAGGCAGAAGAATAACCTGAGCCGACAAGGCTGTGGGTGCGGTGAGTGGGGATAGTGCCACTGCACGCCACCTTGGGAGAGAGTGAGACCCGGACACAAAAAAGAATTAAAAAAAAAAAAAAAGAAGAGCAAATGATACCTAAAACAAGCAGGAGAAAAGAAAGCACAAATATCAGAGTAGAAATCAGTAAAAGGCTAGGCACGATGACTCAATCTGCAATCCCAGCACTTTGGGAGGCTGAGGCGAGTGGATTGCCTGAGCCCGTGGATTCGAGGCCACTCCGGGCAACTTGGCGAGACCTCACCACTATAATAAATCAAAAATTAGCCAGGCATGCTAGCAAGCGCCTGTAGTTCCGGCTGCCTGGAAGGTTGAGGCAGAAGGACTGCCAGAGCCCAGCAGGTCAATGCTGGGGTGGCTGTGAGTGTGCCCCTGTACTCCAGCCTGGGCAATGGAGGTAGACTCCGACTCAAAAAAAAAAGAAAGAAAACAGTAAAACAGAAAACCAATAAAACCAAAAGCTGATTCTTTTCAAATGTTCAAACTGATAAATCTTTAGCTAGACTGAAAAGGAAAAAAAGAAGACACAAATCACCAACATCAGAGATGACAGAAGTGATAGCACTACAAGTTCTACAGATATTAAAAGAATAATATTGGAGAACAGCCTGGGCAATTGGCGAGACCTCATCTCTACAATAAACCAAAAAGTTAGCCAGGCGTGGCAGCGCATGCCTGTAGTTCCAGCTCCCTGGAAGGCTGAGGGCTGAGGCGGAAGGATAACCCTAGACCAGCAGGTCAAGGCTACAGTGGCCGCTGAGTGTGCCCCTGCACTCCAGCTTGGGCGACAGGGTGAGACTCCGACTCAGAAAAATAAAATAGAATAGAATAAATAATACAAACTTTAAATGACGCGTACCATTTTGTGAGAAACAAACTCACTCGTCCAAAATCGGATGACGGACACGGAGACACGGAGTACAGCTGAAGTGAGACTTCAACCGTGGCCTTGCACGATCAGGTGCCTGGCAGGCAGGCACAGCCGGGGCAGCTACAGCGAGCTCTGCATTCCCCAGTGCGCAATTTCTCCCCCCAGTTCCTAAATGGCTGAGTCTTTTGGGGTGTACAGTCTTTTCAGATGTCGCCTAAGTCTCACTTTTTTCCCTTACGAGGTTATATCCCTGGTTCCCTTCCCTGATCAAGCCTCTATTTCCTCAAGAATAGCATGCTGTTTTTCCATCGGCCGTTTCCATCTCATGGTTGTTCAGGAGCCGCCAAGAGCTGGCAACTGAAGGCTGCCACGTCCGCCAGCCTGCTTAGGCCTTGACCATGAGCCATCGGAATGTGTCTTACACACTTGCAGTAACACCTCAACGTGAACACCTGGGGATAAGTGTGACGAAAGATGAGTGCAAGCGGCTCCCTGAAAACCACAAAGCACTGCTGAGTGCAACGAGGACATCCCAGAGATGCGCTGTGCTCGTGGATTGTTAGGCGTAACACCGCGAAGACATCAAGTATCCTGACGTCATCACAATCCTCATCAAAACTCCAGTAGGCTTTCTTGTAGAAACTCACAAAATTACTCTAAAATTCACATGGGAATGCCAAAGGCCCAGAATAACCAAAACAACTCTGAAAAAGGGTCCATTTGGTACAGGCACAGGGGCACACTCCTGCAGTTTCGGTTACTCAGCAGGCTGAGGTGGGAGGATCACCGCAGTCCCAGAGCTTGAGACCACCCTGGCAACACAGCAAGACCCCATCGCAAAAAGTGATGTCAGATTGAGGTGCCTCGGAGAGGCAGTCAGAGTGTGTTTCTCCTAAGGAGTAGACCAAGATGGAGTCTCCTTGGCACCCAGAGCAGAACAGGACCAGCAGCATGCCCCACAACTCTTCAAGTAAGTGCTGATAACCACATAGTACAAAGAAGAGAAAAATCCACCGACCCGGGCTAGAACTGGCCAGACCCTCGCCTGGTCACAGCACAGACCATAGCAGCCTCCAGACACAGTGGGGAAGGCAAGTGAGGGCAATTCAGGAATTCTGCACTCCTGCCACAGACTTGGAGAGACCCCTGAGGCTCGCAGGACTCCAGTCCCTCAGGGGAAATGAGCCTGCCCACAGCCACCCTGCCAAACCCACAAATGAAACCCATGGGGGGGGGGTCCACGATCCCAGCAGCTCCAGTCACCACATCCCAGGAACTCAACCCTTGCTGGTGGCTGCTTTCTAGTCAGCCTGGGAAGGGACAGGCCCCACGGGCAAAGCCTGCAGCAGCAGACAGCTCCTGGCTGGGGCAGACTACCCGAGGCCAGCTGCAATTTGACATTCAGACCACCGACTGCCCGAGGCTGAGCTGAAGGAGCTGGTGGGACTTGCTGCCAGGGAAACCTCCCACTCCCCGTGTAAACTCTTCCATGCGGACCTGCACAAGCGCGCTGAGTCCGACCCCAGTGGCCAGGACTCCCTCCCAGGCTCCACCAGGGCAGCCGAGAGTGAGCCCAGGTGGGGTGCCTGAGCACCTGCTCCCACCCCCCACACGCCCCTCAAAGGCTCAAAAGAGACAGAGAACTCGGGAATCCTCAGAGCCTTGCCCTTAGTCGAGGCTGGCTGGCACTTCCTTAGAGCAACACGCACCGAGAAGAAACCCTACAGTCCCGGTCCCTGCTGGCCTTCTCCCAATTCTATTCTTCAACAACACAGCCCACCACGTCAGAGAGAACACCGCAGCTCCGGGAAGGCCTGATCCCAGCCCTCCGCCAGCAACACTTTCCAAGCCACCCCGCCACTCAGGACACCATGAGCCAGGGCAGGGCAAAGCGCGGGGCTGCCCCCGCTGGCAACCAAGAAACGCACCACCCAAGGCTTCGGACAGCCAGGGGAACCCTGCAGTGTCCACGTCAAGCCACCGCCAAGCTCAGAGAAGAAGAAACCACCTACCCAAGTGAGAGGGAACAAGAAAAGTAACTCTGACCCAAAACAGAGCTCTCCAGCATCCCCAAAGACCACACTAACCCTTCGACAATAAACCCGAGCCCCGAAAGGAAACTTTGAAATTCCAGAGATAGAAATCAAAAGGTTGGTTACAGAATTTCTCAATAAGATTCAGGAGAAAGTTAAAAACCAACAAAAAGAAATTTTGAAAACTATTCAGGACACGAATGAGAAATTATCAAAAGAGACAGACACTTAAAAAAAAAAAGCTGTAATTCTGGAAATGAAGGAATCATTTAGGGAGCTACAAAATGCAGTTCAAAGTTTCAACAGTAGATTGGAATAAGTAGAAGAAAAGATCTCAGCCGGGCTCAGTGGCTCAGCCTGTAATCCCGCGCCTTTGGGAGGCTGAGGTGAGTGGATTGCCTGAGCCCGCGGGTTCGAGACCCGCCTGGGCAGGCGAGACCTCATCTCTGCAATAAATCAAAAAATCAGCCGGGTGGGGTAGCACGCGCCTGTAGTTCCAACTACTTGGAAGGCTGAGGCAGAAGGATCGCCGAAGCCCAGCAGGTTGAGGCTGCGGTGGCTGGGAACGGCCACTGCACTCCAGTCTGGGTGACAGTGAGACTCCAACTCAAAAAAAAAAAAAAAACAGAAGAAAAGATCTCAGAACTTGAAGAGTAGGCTTTAAAATTAACCCAATAAACAAAAGAGAATCATAATTATAGAATAAAGTCTCCAAGAGATGTGGGATTATGTAAAACATCCATACCTAAGAAGCATTCATAGGTGTACCTGACAAAGAAGAGAAAACCACAGGTTTGGAAAAAGAATTTGAGGGAATAATGAAGGAAAACTTCCCTGGCCTTGCCAGAGATCTAAAAATCCAGATACAAGAAGCCCAAAGAACTTCTAGAAGATTTACTGCAAAAAGGTCATCCCCAGGGTATATAATCATCAGATAATGCAAAGTTAATGTGAAAGAAAGGATTTTAAGAGCAGTGAGACAAAACCGTTAAATAATTTACAAAAGTAAACCTACCAGACCAACAGCAGACTTCTCAGAAGAAATCCTACAAGTCACAAAGGATTGGGGTCTCCCCTTCAATCTCCTCAAACAGAGTAACCGGTAGCCAAGGACTCTGTACCCTGCAAAACTAAGCTTCATAAATGAAAGAGAAATGAAGTCCTTCTCAGACAAGCAAGTGTTGAAGGAATCTGTCACCACTAGACCAGCTCTACAAGATATACTCAAGTTATAAACACTGAAACAAAAGGTCGATACACCAGCAGAAAAACGCTAGAAAGCATAAGGTTCACAAGCTTATGGAACACCAACGAAATAGACAATAAATAAATGAATAAAGCAACCAGATAAAAACCAGAATGATGAATGGAATAGCACCTTGCATATTATTATTAACCCTAAACGTAAATGGTCTCAATGACTAATGCCCCACTAGAAGATACAGACTAGCTGAATGGATTAAAAAAAAAAAACCCTACACAAAAAATCCAAATATCTGCTGCCTTTAAGAGACACACTTAGCACACAAAGACTCCGACAGACTCAAGGTGAATAAGTGGGAAAAAATATTCCATACAAACGGAAACCAAAAATGATCAGAATTAGCATTCCTGTATCAGACAAAACAGACTTTAAATTAACAACAGTAAGCCGGGCTCGGTGGCTCAGCCTGTAATCCCGCGCTTGGGGAGGCTGAGGTGAGTGGATTGCCTGAGCCCACAGGTTCAAGATCCGCCTGGGCAACTTGGCGAGACCTCGTCTCTACAATAAATAAAAAAATTAGCTGGGTGTGGTAGCGCACGTCTGTAGTTCCAGCTGCTTGGAAGGCTGAGGTGGAAGGATCTTCGGAGCCCAGCAGGTCGAGGCTGCGGTGGCCGGGAGCGGCCACTGCACTCCAGTCTGGGCGACAGAGTGAGACTCCAACTCAAAAAAATATATAAATAAATAAATTAACAACAGTAAAAAAAAAAAAAAGATGGTTATTATATAATGATAAAGGGATCAATCCAACAAGACATAACAATTTTAAATATATATGCACGTTAACACCAGACCTCCCAGTTTTATAAAATAAATGCTACTAGACACACCACCCCCTCAAAAGAAAACAGAGAGAGAGAAAGAGACAGTAATACAATAATGGTCAGCAACAGACAGATCATCAAGGCAGAAAGTCAACAAAGAAACACTGGAGTTAACTGGACCCTAAAGCAAATGGAACTAACAGACATCTACAGAATATTCCACCCCAAAACTACAGAATATACATTTTTCTCATCAGTACATGGAACATTCTCCAAGACAGACCACAATATAGGCCACAAATCAAGTCTCAATAAATTCAAAAAAATAAAAACAATATCAAGTACCTCCTCTGACCACAGTGCTATATAAAACCAGAAATTAACTCCAGGAAGAACTCATAAAACCCAACAAAAACATAGAACTTAAGCAATCTGGTTCTGAATGATCCTGGATCAACAATGAAATCAAGATGGAAATTTAAAAATTCCTCAAAATGAGAGACAACAATGAAACAAGTTATCAAAGCCTCTGGAGCACAGGCAAAGCTGTGCTCAGAGGAAAACGTATAGCAGTTAAGACCTACATTAATATAACTGAAAGACAACATATCAACAACCTAACGTCACACCTCAAGGAATTAGAGAAACATAACAAACCAAACCCAAAGCTAGCAGAAGAAAAGAAATAATGAAGATCAGAGCAGAACTAAATGAAATTAAAATTTAAAAACACAACACAAAGGATCAATGAAACAAAAAGCAGGCTCTTTGGAAATATAAAACAAAATTGGCAGACCACTAGCTAGATTAAGAAACACAGAAAGAAGACACAAATTAGCTTAACCAGAAATAAAAATGGAGACATGGTCAGGCGCAGTGGCTCAAGTCTGTAATCCCAGCACTTTGGGAGGCCGAGGAAAGATGGTTGCCTGAGCTCAGGGGTTTGAGACCAGCCTGGGCAACTTGGTGAGACCTTGTCTCTACAATAAATCAAAAATTAGCAGGGCATGGTAATGCGCGCCTATAGTTCCGGCTACTTGGAAGGCTGAGGCGGAAGGATCGCCAGAGCCCAGCAGGTCAACACTGGGGTGGCCATGAGCGTGCCGCTGCACTCCAGCCTGGGCGATGGAGTGAGACTCCAACTCAAAAAAAAGAAAAAAGAAAATGGATACATTACAACTGATATGAAGGAAATTTTTAAAAAATTACCCAAGATTATTATGAATACTTCTTCTACACAAACTAGAAAATCTAGAAGGACTGGGTAAGTTCTTGGAAACACACAACCTCCCAACCTTGCATCAAGAAGGCATCAGGAAGAAACAGAAACCCTAACAGACCAATAACAAGTACGAGATTCAAACAAAAACTAAAAATTTCCCAACAAAAAAAAGCCCAGGACCTGAGAGACTCAGCTGAATTTTACCAGACTTTCAAGGAAGAACTCAAGCTAATCCATAAGATTGGAGAGGAAGAAATTCTCTCTAACTCATTCTATGAAGCCAGGATCACCCTGATACCAAAGCCTAGACCAATATCCCTGATGAACACAGATGCAAAAATCCTCAACAAAATATTAGCAAACTGAATTGAACAGCACATTAAAAAAAAAATCCACCACAATCAAGTGGGTTTTGGCCCAGGGATGCAAGGGGATAGTTCAACATACACAAGTCAACAAACGTGATCCACTACACAAACAGAATTAAAGACAAAAACCATATGATCAGTTCAACAGATGCAGAAAAGCATTTGATAAAATCCAACATCCCTCATAGTAAAAACCCTTTATGAGGCCGGGCGTGGTGGCTCACTTCTGTAATCCCAGCACTTTGGGAGGCAGAGGAGAGAGGATTGCCTGAGCCCACAGGTTCAAGAACAGCCTGGGCAACTTGGCGAGACCTCATCTCTACCATAAATCAAAATGTTAGCCAGGCATGGTGGCGCCCGCCTATAATTCCAGCTACTTGGAAGGCTGAGGCGGAAGGATCGCCTGAACCCAGCAGGTCGAGGCTGCGGTGGCCGTGAGCATGCCACTGCACTCCAGCCAGGGAAACAGAGTAAGACTGCGACTCAAAACAAAAAAAACCCTTCATGATGACATGGGAACAGAGGGAACATCCCTCAAAATAATAAAAGCCATATACGACAAACCTATAGCCAATGTGAACCTAAACAGAGAAGAGTTGGATGCATTCCCCCTCAAAACCGGATTAAAGCGGGGAGGTCCATTTTCACCACTCCTATTCAACGTAGGGTTGAAAGTTCCAGCCAGAACGATGAGGCAGGAGAGAAAAAGAAAGAAAGGGCATCCATGTTGGAAAAAAAGCAAGCAAGCGATCTCGACATGCCAATGCTATAATCCTCTGCCTCGAGACCCCTAAAGATTCCTCCAAAGGAGTCTGGGCTTGACCAATGAATCTGGCAACGTTTCAGGGCACAAAACAGCACACACCAGTCAGCGGCACTGCTCCACACCAACCGCAACCAGCCGGGAATCAAATGAAGACCTGAGTTCCATTTACAGCAGCAGCCAAAAAGCGAAAATGCCTAAAGTATTTAGCCCAAGAGTTGAAAGAGCTCTATAAGGACAACGACAAAACACTGATGAAAAAAACTGCAGAGGACACAAACAAATGGAGACACATCCCAGGCTCACGACTAGAAGAATCAACACTGTCAAGATGACCACATCATCCGAAGTAATCCACAGATTCCGCACGGTCTCTACCAAACTACCAACGCCGCTTTTCACAGAATTAGAAAAAAATCCTAAAACCCCAGGAAACCAAGAAGCGCCAGAAGAGCCTAAGCAAGCCTAAGCCAAAAGAACAAGCCTGGAGGCATCGCATTACCCTTCAAAGCACACCACTTCAAAGTAGGCTACAATGCTGTGGTAACCAAAGCAGAATGGTGCTGGTACAAGAGCAGACAAATGGACCAGTGAAACAGAAAAAGGCAGCCAGAAATGAACCCCAATATCTACAACCAACTGATCTCTGACAAAGCAGACAAAAACATACACTGGAAAAAAGAACCCCCTACGCAACAAACAGTACTGGGGAAACTGGATAGCTACATGCAGAAAAACAAAGCTTGATCCCTCTCTCTCCCCACATACAAAAATTAACTCAAGATGGATTAAAGACTTAAATGTCGGACTTAAAACCATAAAAACCCTGAAAGAAAATACAGGAAAAATTCTTATGGACATTGACCTAGACAAAAAAATCTATGGCTAAAACCCCAAAAGTAAACGTAACAAAAATAAGCGGGACTTAACTAAACTACAAAGCTCCTGCACAGCAAAAGAAATAATCAATAGAGCCAACAGGCAACCTACGGAATGAGAGAAGATATTCACAAACTATACATCTGACAAAAGACTGATACCCAGACTCTAAAAAGAACTCAAACAAATCCACAAGAAAAAAGCAAATAACCTCATTAAAAATGGGCAAATGACATGAACAGGTATCTCTCAAAAGAAGATATACAGGCCGGGCTCGGTGGCTCAGCCTGTAATCCCGTGCATTGGGAGGCTGAGGTGAGTGAATTGCCTGAGCCCGTGGGTTCAAGACCCACCTGGGCAACTTGGCAAGACCTCATCTCTACAATAAATCAAAAAAATTAGCCAGGCGTGGTAGCACACGCCCGTAGTTTCAGCTACTTGGAAGGCTGAGGCAGAAGGATCACCAGCGCCCAGCAGATCGAGCTGTGGTGGCCGAGAGTGGCCACCGCACTCTAGTCTGGGCGACTAAGTGAGACTCCAACTCAAAAAATAAAAAAATAAATAAATGTTTAAAAAATAAATAAGAATAAAAAAAAGAAGATATACAAATGACCAATAAACATATGAAAAAACACTCAAACTCACTAATCATCAGGGAAATACAAATTAAAACCACAATGCAATGCCACCTTGCACCAGTCAGAAAGGCGGTTATTAAAAAATCAAAGCCGGGCTCGGTGGCTCAGCCTGTAATCCCAGCGCTTTGGGAGGCTGAGGTGAGTGGATTGCCTGAGCCCACGGGTTCGAGACCCACCTGGGCAAGCGAGACCTCATCTCTACAATAAATCAAAAAATTAGCCGGGTGTG
>CAUYQG010209338.1:0-15164 GCA_963574415.1 Tarsius wallacei
TTTCCAGGGGAGGGCCAAGATAGCCAACTGAAGACATCACAGAAAGGCAGCTCTCTGCAAAGAAACCTATATGGAGGAGAGGAGTTAGGGTTTTGAGGCTTGACCTGAAAACCCAAGCTGAGGTCTATCAGATGGTCGGTCCACCTGGGGATGCAGAAGATGAACAGTTCCAAGTCCCAACACCCCTAGAAGTGGCCCCAACAGGAGAACAGGAGAGCACCTTTAGAAGGGAAGAATGTCAAGTAATACATGCAAAAGGAATAGAAGAAATAGAAAAATCATTTTAACCATGAAGAATATTGATATAGGCAAGGATCATCAATACTTGCTAAAACCACTGGGTAAAAGACAAGGCAAACTGACCTCACACACCTCCTAATAGAATGCCATGATAAAGACTTACTATTACCTGTGCCCAAAAGATATAATCTGAATCTACATGAGGAAACAACCAGACAAGTCTCAACTGTGGAACAATATGCAAACAACTGGCCCAAGCTCTTCACAAGTGTCAATACCACAAAAAGAGAAAAAACAATGCAGGGGAGACGCTTTCAAAATAAAGGAGACTAATGAGACCTAACAACTAAGTGCAATGTATGATGCATGGATGGGTCCTGGATGGGGAAAACCTATCAAAGACGTTACTTGAGACAACTGGGGAAATCTAAATAAGGACTACAGATGGTATTGTATCCATGGGCATAACAATTATATGGTGGTGAAATAGGACAGGAGCCAGCCAACTACAGCTGTGGATCAAACCTAGCCTCCATCATGGTTTTATACAGCCTTCAAGCTAAAAATGGCTTTTGCATTTTTCAATGATTGAAAAATGATGTTTTTATGTGATTTCATTTATATGATTTTCAAATTTTTATGAAATTCAAATTTCACTTGAAATAATATAAAATTCAAATATCAGTGCTCATAAATAAAGTTTTATTGAAACATACACACACAAGCAAAAGTAATTTCCACACATTACCTTATTTAAATCTCCCAACAGCCTCATGAGGTTAGATTTGTTACTCTCCCCTTCCACAGAGAAAGAGGTTTCCAGAGAGGTAAAGTGACTTGGCTCACGGTCACTTAAGTATTAAAAGTAGCAGAACCAGGATTCAAACCAAGTGTATCTGGCTACAAAAGCAATGCCAATAACAGTGCTACTCTAGTTAAATACTGATGTTCGCAGACTTTGAAACTTTAATTTGACTATTAAATGTTGTTTCTGGGCCAGGCATGGTGGCTCATGCCTGTAATCCCAGCACTTTGGGAGGTTGAGGTAGGAGAATTGCTTGAGCCCAGGAGTTTGAGACCAGCCTGGGCAACATAGCAAGACCTGGTCTCTACAAAAAAAAAAAAAAATTATCCAAGGATTGCCTGAGCCCAGGAGGTCAAGACTGCAGTGAGCTAGGATTATATCACTGTACTCCAGCCTGGGCAACAAAGTGAGACCTGGACTCATAAATAAATAAATGAATAAATAAATAAATAGCGTTGTTTCTGTTATTGGAGGATCAAGTGGTCAAATTTATATATCTGGAAACTATATTTGTAAGCCGAGCATTTGATTTCTGTCCTGGGACTCACTCACATGGGTTACACACTGCAATCTCAGTTTATCGCTCCCCAGACCAGGTCACTGATCAATCCCAGAGAAGCTTTTACTCTGCTCTCTCTCACTGGCCTAGCTCTCACAGTCCCTGCAGCCCCAGTCAGCGAAAAGAAAGCCGGCTTCATAGTGGGAGAATGAAGGCAGGTAACTTATAAGGGTGTTCTAGGGCTCAATCATGCTATCTGTCCATCTCTGCTTTTTTAAATGAATTCTTGCAGTTATGCTCTATCCATGAAGTCATCCAGTCTGGGAAGCTATTTAAAGAGGATTTACAGCTAAGCTGCTAATATCAGAAGAGGGGAAGAAGGGAGGGAAGGAGTGGTAAAAGACAAGAATGGAACAAGAAGGGAAAGAAGGGTGGGTGATTTATACCATAATTTAAAAGAGGGAAAAAAATCACTCTTAAACAAGGGTGCAAAAACATTGGCCAAAAAATCTGTAGAGACAGAGCAGATTAGTAGCCAGTTTGTCTAGGGCTGGGGGTTGGAAAAAAAATGGGGAGTGACTGCTAATGAGGATGGGATTTTTGGGGGGGTGATAAAAATATTCTGGAATTGACTGTGATGGTTTCATGACTCTGTGAATATGCTAAAAACCATTGAATTGTACACTTTAAATAAGTGAATTGCATGGTATATTTAAAAAAATAAAAGAAGGCTGGCCAAGTATCTGAAAACCACAATAAAACCATGGCCAAGGCATATATTAAAACCACAACTACATGATGAGAACAAGAAAAACCCAGAGAACCCTGGTATGTATAAGTGGTACATAATAACAAAAGCAGATTGATTTTATTTTTTGCTCCAAAGCAGAGCAATATGAATCTGAAAATCAAATATTTAAGGCATTTATTGTAAATAATTTGCTTTATGTTTGGAAATGCAAGTAGCTGTAGAATTTGGGACCAGAGCCAGAGAAGGAGTAGAATCAGTTCCAAGCCAGGGGAGGCCATGTGACAAAGTGAACACGACAAGCCTGCTCTTCTATATCCAGGCTTCCAGAGCATTGCTGGGAGCCTGACCTATTTGTGAGGTTCTTCAACATCCCGTTCCATAAAACAAAGCCTCATGAGTAGCTGAAAATATGTCAGGTAGCAGGGGAGCCTTTCTAAACTTCAGGTCTGAAAGTCTCACAGTGGGCAGAATATTCTTGCTAAAGATTGTGAGACATTTCAAGGATTTGATATACACATCCCTTCTTAAGAGTCTCATACATAATCCTGAAAGCTCCCTTCCTTACACCCAAGCCACCTTCAAGATTCTCTCTCTCTTCCTCCAGTTCCTAAGAGGCTATAAAAATCAGTGACTAGTGGGGACTATTGTACAACCTTGTGAATATTCTAAAAACCACTGAACTTTACATTTTACAAGGGTGAAACTTATGTGAATTATATTCCAACAATTTAAAAAATATTTTTAAAAATCAGAGCCAGACATAGAATTAACATACAATCCAGTAATTCCATTTCTGGTTATATATCCAAAATAATTGAAACCAGGGACTCAAATAGTTATTTGCACTCCCATATTCATAGCAAAATTATTCATGTTAGCCTGAAGGGGGAAGTACCTAAAGTGTCCACTGACAAATGAATAGATAAACAAAATATGGTATATTTATACAACGAAATATTATTCGGTCTTAAAAAGGAAGGAAATTCTGACACATGCTAGAACATGAATGAACCTTGAGGACATTATGCTAAGTTAAATCAGTTACAAAGGATAAATATTGTATGGTTCCACTTATATGAGGAACCTAGAATAGAAAAATGTAGAGAGACAGAAAGTAGACTAATGGTTATAAAGGAAGGAAGAATGGGGAGTTATTGTTTGATGGGTACAGGGTTTCTGTTTGGGATGATGGAAAAATTCTGAAAGTAGATAGTGGTAATGGTTGCACGACATAATGCACGTACTTCAAGCCACTGGATTATACACTTAAAGATGGTTAAAATGGTAAAGATTATGTTAGGAATATTTTACCACAATACAAATCAATTTAAAAAATTAAGGCTCTCACCTCTAAGAATTCACACTTGATTATCTGCTTCAGGGTAATAAGGCAGCACAAAAAAGACTTCAGAAAATGAACACCATTTTAGTATTACAAATTTAAGGAGGTCAAACGTTTTTCATTGCATTAGTCGAGTTTCAGTTGATGATAAGATTTAATGCTTATATATCTGACTTGGTCACTTTGAAGAAAGATCCAAACTATTACAGCCTGAATGAACATCTGTATTTTCCTCTCTATTAAGTAGCCTATAACCAGAAGACAACCCCCTAGACCAACACTGTCCCAAGGAATTATTTGCAATGACAGGAATGTTCAATATCTGTGCTGTCCAATCAGGCTATTGAGCACTTGAAACGTGGCTAGTACAACCAGGAAACTGATTTTTAAATTTTATTTAATTTTAATTAAAAAAACATACTTGGAATTGGTTACCATATTGGCCAGCACAGAGTTTAAACTCCTAAACTTAAAAACTTATAGCACACATATACACAACTCTCTTCTCTTGTCAAAAGCCATGTGCAATTTCCACAGTTCCAGAAAGTTGGATGATCTCTTGAGCTCTGAGCCAATGTGTAGGGTGAAGCATCTAAGCAGTGTATGTCAAACAAGGGTAGGGGCAAAAAATAAAAGTGTTTCTCTCTTCCCCTGTGACTGTGGAAAAATACTAACTGCACAAAATGAGAAGAGAAAGCTCACCTAGGATAGTGAGAACTGGGACCTAGAATAAGAGACTCTGACATACATGTAGGAAGAGGAAAAGGAATGCTATTGGTTAGAAAGCCTGCTGAATAGGGCATAACTGCATACTTTAGGAATTTCAATATACAAATTAAGCTCTGAGTGGGAGAAAAAGAAATGACATTCCTGTGTAGAAACTGGAGATAGTGGCCAAAGACATTAGCCTCCAGTAACTATGTGCTGAGTACCTGGAAATGCGGTCTTGCTAACTACAGGGCATCCAAGTATAAGTGACTGTCTCTCCCAAATAAATCACCTGTCATGGGGACTCATACATGCACAAAAAGTGACCCCAGTCCTCCAGCCAGGATGAACTGTTTGTTTGTCTATGGTCTTATGGTCCATTTTTATACTTCCACTTATGGTACGTTTCAGTGCTCAAGTTGGAATATAGTTAAGTTAGAGACAGCCTATCTCACTAGGTCACTAGCTCCTTGGAAGGCAAAGATATATATATACACACACACTTAGATAGATATATAGATATACTAGAAATCAATATAAGTACATTGATATATATGTATATATTGACACATATATTGTATTATTGTATTGATGTATATATATAGTATACATACATTGATATACACAAGGGGGACCCCAAAAAACAGAATTTACTTATAAAAAAATTGTGTACTTATTTTTACTTGTTTAAACTTCAGTCACCTTCAAAGTACTCTCTGTTTGATGTAATACATCTACTGAGATGTTTTTTTCCACTGCTCAAAACAGTTTTTGAACTTGTCAATTTTGATGCCTTTTAATGCTCCTGCTGTTTTTTGTTTCACTTCTTCCACATCAGCAAAACGTTTCCCTTTAAGGACTTTTTTCATCCGGGGAAACAAAAGAAACTCGCTCAGGGTGAGATCAGGTGAACAGGGATGGTGGGGCACAGGGGTCATGCCATTTTTGGTCAAAAATTGCGGTGGGCAGGTACACTGTCATGGTGGAAGAACCAGTCACCCGTTTGCCACAAGTTGGAACGTTTCTTCTGCAAACTGAGATGCAACCTCCTCAAAATTTCCAGGTTGACCACTTGATCTGCAGGAACAAATTCTGAGTACACTACGAGAGGCCCACCCTCCAAAAGATAATTCCAGTTTTGGGGGGATGCCTCCTCGTATTTATATTGATAATATAAATCAATAACTAGATTGATATAAATAAATATATCAATATAAGTAGGCTGATATAAATGTATACTGTAACAAAAAATATGTTTATGTCCACAGACATACAGTCTGGGACCTTATACTGGACACGTACATGATGATAAGCACACCTTCTACTTCATGTAGTGCTACCTGTGTGCAAGACACTGTGCAACACTTTCCACGCATTACCCCATATAATTCTCCTGTCAACCCCAAGAGGAGTTTTGATTATCTCCGTTTCACAGGTAAAGAAACTGAGGCTAAAATAGGCCAAGAAACTAATCTGTGGCCAGCTCCACAGGTAGTTAGTGATCAAGTCAGTATCTGATCAGATTAAGGTGTTAAGTGGTAAATTCTTAATAAAGAAAAAGGTGAAAGGGCTACATTACGGGCAATATGTGCAAACAGTTAGAGAAGGGAGACTCCAGTGTAATAGGAGTAAACTCCAAACAAAAAGTCACATCAGGAGAGTTTAAAGAACTGGGAGTGGTGCTGCCCACAGAAGTGCTCTTGGTTCCCATGTTTATGGAGACTGGAAGGTTTTGCAAAAAGGATGCTGAGGGATTGTCCTAACTGTCCACAAAGGGTATAGCAAGAGAGATGTTTATATCAACATAAAGAACTTCCTGACCCAGGAGGTAAGGGACACCCCTCTAGTCTCAGAGTACATCCAGCAGAGATCCAATATCTGTTCTGGAAAAAGTGAATATCCATCTACTTAGAGGGGGCAGCTCATCTCACATTCTCTCTCGAGAGCCCCTTTAAATCTAGAATGCACAGAGGGGAACTCCAAAAGGCCAGTCTCTCAGCCTCCTTGGTCCAAGGTGGGGAGTGAGGAACCCCAATTCTGGAGGGCCAAGTCTCAGCATGAACAAAGCCACCTGACCTTCTCCACAACTCAAACACAGCAGACAGAGAAAAATGGATGTACAAGAAGTCACTGGGGCTCCATAAACACATGGCCATGGTCCTGTTCAGCCTGTTCCAACTCTTGTGGTGTGTATACTGACCATACTACTCCAGGCCCAGGCGTGCCTCCACTCTGGCAAGGCCGACTTGTTTCAGATCAGCATGTGAATCACAAATGTAATTATTCAAATTAAGTAAAGCTGTGGCACCGTCAGCATGTCTTTAAACAGGCACCAATAACTCTGGCACAGGCTCATCACAGTAACTCCTATCCTGAGATAATATTTTTCCCCAAAGACTGACTCCCTTTTGATCCAAATACCGACCAGCCAGGTTTTGGTTGAAGACAGTTTTCCTGTGAGGGTCAAGGAAGCTTTCTGCAACACTGCAAGGTCTGTCTCACATACATGAGCATGCGCATGCATGCATACATTCTCTCTCTCTCTCTCTCTCTCTCTCTCACACACACACACACACACACACACACACACACCCCAGAGGGTCAAAGCCATGCCAAGCTGCAGGAACACTGCCAACACCTTGGCAACTTGGAAAGGTAAAAATAAGGTCCAGAAACCATAGAGCCCTCACGAAACCAACCAGTTCGCTACTTTATTTTGTTTTTGTGTGCCTAACAAAGTAAAGTAGTAAGCAGAATGCAGTAGTGATTACTCACATTAGAATGCTCCCTAAGGAATCCGTGATCTTGCCTATCTTTTGTCTCACGCTAATTCCACCTTCCAAGATTCTCTCTCTAGGGCGAAGACATCTGTGCCCACCACCCTGTGTCCAGGGGCATCTGAAATTCATTTTTACTCTGGTTTTATCTGCTACAGACATTCCTACCTAAAGTTTCCAAGATGAGTTGAAGTCTACATACATGACATTCTCTGAGACCACGAAAGTATTACTTACCTTCGAGTCTTTTCTCTTGCAAGTAGGAAGCTGCAGTATGCTGTTACATGTGCAGGGACAAGGAAAATGGAAAACTTGAGTCTCTACAAAAGGTCCAAGATAGACTCCCAAGGAGCCTGACGGAACTGTATTTTCCTTTCATTTACAAAAACTGTGGAGTCATTTCCAACCAACGCCCTTAGGAGTTGAGGCTCAAATCTCCTTCTAGGGAATTATTCACTTGTAGATCAACTATCTAGGGAAAGACAATAGTGTGCAGAAGCTAGAAACCAGGTTCTTTCCTCAGGTTCTAATTTTATTTGGGAGAAACCCTACCTACCTCAGATCCAGGGGGCTGAGGCCGAGTCAGCACTGTAAGTATGGGCTTTTATTTGTATCTTCAGCTCTGCTTCCCTGCTCTGCTGAAAACTGCCCTCAGTCAGTTCTTAGCATCAAGGACCATTTATTTTTTATTTTTATTTTTTGAGTTGGAGTCTCTGTCACCCAGGCTAGAGTGCAATGTCACGCTCACAGCCACCGCAGCCTCAACCTCCTGGGCTCAGGTGATCCTTCTACCTCAGCCTTCCATGTAGCTGGAACTACAGGCATGTGCCACCATGTCTGGCTAAATTTTTGATTTGTTGTAGAGACAAGGTCTGCCATGTTGCTCAGGCTGGTCTTGAACCCCTGAACTCAGGAAATCCTCTCGCCTCCACCTCCCAAAGTGCTGAGATTACAGGCGTGAGTCACCATGCCTGGCTCCAAGGACCATTTATTAAACCAGCTACTATATATCCTGCCTCATGATGCTGTGTTCAGTTTGGCCAACACAGAAGCATATGACAAAATATTCATAATATAATGTTGATAAGTTGTAATAAAGCTATAGCTGGAGCAAAGGAGAACACGCTGCCTGGGATGGCAGCTGTGGATGTCCCCCTACATTCCAACCAGAATAGCTACAGTTAGAAAGACTGACATGATACCAAGTACTGACAAAGATGTGGAGGCACCAGAACTCTCGTGCACTGCTGGTGGGAATGTAAAATAGTACAACCATGTGGTAGGCAAAATAATGCTTCCCCCAGGTGTCCTCATTCTAATCCCCAGAATCTATTAATATGGTGCCTCATATGACAAAAAGGCCTTTGCATAAGTGATTAAGTTAGGGCTCTTGAGATGGGAAGATTATTCAGGATTTTCCAGGTGGGCTCAAGGTAAGTACAAAGGAAGAAGGAGAATGAGAGTCAGAGAAGAGCTGTGACAATGGAAGCAGAGGTGGGAATGAAGGAGGGAGAGATGGAAAGAGAGAGAGATTGGATATGCTGTGCTGCTGGCCATGAAGATGGAGGAAGAGGTCACAAGTCAAGGAAGGCAGGCAGCTTCTAGAAGCTGGAAAGGACAAGAAAATCAATTATCCCTTAGAGTACCCAGAAAGGCTCTGCTGACACTTTGATTTTAGGACTTCTGCCTCTAGAATTATAAGATAATAAATTCATTTTGCTTTAAGCTACTAAGTTTGTGCTAATTTGTTACAGCAGCAATAGGATGCTAATACAAGCCATTCTGGAAAGTGGTTTGGCAGTATCTGCTAAAGCAATTCCACTCCTAGGTTTGTTTCCAAAAGAAATGTTTGGGCACCAAGATACGTGTATAAGCATCATGTTCATAGCAGTCCTTACAAAAGGTCTAAGATCAGACTCCCCAGGAGCCTGCTGGAACTGTATTTTCCTCTTATTTACGTAAATTGTGGAGTCATTTCCAACCAATGCCCATAGGAGTCAAGGCCCAAATCTCCTTTTTTGTAAAAAGAATAAAAAACTGGAAATAACCTAGCTGTCCATAAGCAAGAGAATGAATAAAACAAATTGTGGTATAATCACACAATGTAATACTACTCAAAAATAAAAAGAAATGAATCACCGATACCTATAACAACATGAGTGAATCTTACAGATATACTGTTGAGAGAAGAAAAAAGAAAAACAGACAAAAAAAGGATATACTTGATGAAAAAGTTATGGGGCTGGACAGTGGTATGGTTGCACAACAATATGAATGTACTTAATGTCACTGAACCGTACACTTAAAAATGGCTAAAACAATCCATTTTGTTATATGTGTTTCATCACAATAAAAAGTATGTACTATGTGAATCTTTTTAATAAAATTTTAAAACAAGCAAAAGTACTCTATAGTGAAAAGAGATGAGAATAGTGGTTACCTTTGGGGGAGGTATTGACTAGGTAGGAGGAGGCACAAGGGAGCCTTCTGGGTACTCAAAATATGTAATTTCTTGACCTGAGTGTGAGTTACATGGATGTACATGTAAAAATTTATCAGACTGTACACTCAGGATTTGTGTACTTTGGCTTCCAAGTGTCAATCCCAATTTTATTTGTACATTATTTACCTGCATTATTATAATCAACATTGTAATGAAAAATGAACAATAAAGGAAAACATCACCACAAGTGTATGTGGTTGGGGAAGGCTTTAGGAGGTGGGGTGTAAGCCAAGCACTGAAAGATGAACAGGGTAGGCAAGAATGAAGATGGAAGACACACACGTCAGCACATATAAGAGTAGTCAGGTGCAAAGTTTGCTGAGCATGCCGAGCTTGGGTGGTTACTGACCAGAGAGAGGGAGTTGGAGGGGTAAGTGGGAGCCCCATCCCAACATACCTGAAAACCGCAGCACCAGTTTAGACTACTGTCTCCGAAGTGCTAGACAGAGTCAGAGGAGGTTTAACAAGACAGTGACAGGATGGATACACGACAGGGAGGGTGACCTGGACAGAGGTTCAGAGACCCCTAAGGTTCTTGCAATACCGGTCAGGCTCTAGATAACAAGATTTGACCCAAGGCACTGGCCACGGAGATGAGGTCACAAGAGATGAAGGAGGCATAGTCCCCAGGCTTGGTTGTAACTAGGGTGTTTCTAAGTCTCTGTGGCAGGGGATCCTGCTAACAAGAAGGGTGAAGACTGGCTATATCCTTCCCTCTACTTCCTGGGCCGGCTGTGGAGGATCATAGCACCAGAGTTGGAAAGCACCAGTAAGAAGATCACTTTGTGTGGAATTTCACTTTACAGACAAGCAACTGAGTTCTATAGGCCAATGCCTGAGGCCATAGTTTGTGAGGAGCAAGCTGGAACAAAAGAGCTGAGATTTTTGTACTTTAGTGAGCACGTCCGGGAGACTAGAGAACATGACTAATTCAGCTGAGGTGTCCAATGCCCCCAAATGCCCTCACCAACCTCACTTCCTGCCATGGGGTTTTCTGGCCTAGGCCATGGTCCAGGTCCCTGCAAACCTTTTGCTGAAAAAGTTCTGCCCACAGCTCACCCAAATCCTGTATAGCTACTGGTTTCATCTAATGGTTTGGTAATATCTTATAAGTCAATCTGGTTTCTCCAATCAAGTTGTATAATCAAAGACCCTGGCTTCAGTCCTTACTCTGCAGTCATGCCAACTTGATAAGCTAAAACAGGAACAGAGAGGGGTTGGCTGACCGTGGGCACCCCAGAGCCACCAGGAGCCAGAAATAAGACTTGTCTACTAGCTCCATCATTCTCTCACAGACCTGACATGAGCCACCGGAACTAAGTGCTGAGGAGTTCATTTGCTGGTTCTGTTCTTGGTGGTCTATGAGCGTCTGAGAGTCATTGAATGGCAAGTGCCAAATACCAGTGTTTGTACGGAAGAAACTGAGAGTAGATGAGTTGCGACTTATCTAAGATCTAAAACTCATTCCAGGCAACCCTTTCGGGTCCTCTCCCACAGTGGGAGCTTTTCTGTCCTCTCAATAAATCCTGCTTTCAAAAAAAGCCAAAAAATGAAACTCATTCCTTATTTCTGATCTTCATCTGGCAAGGTCAGTCAACATTTAGTTAATAGCAAAGTCCAATAGAGGAGCCAATACCACATGTAGCTATACAAGTCTCAATTTTTAAAATTAGTTACAGTTAAACATTCAGTTTTCATTGGGCATGGTGGCTCATATCTGTAATCCCAGCACTCTGGGAGGCTGAGCTGAGAGAATTGCCTCAGCCCAGGAGCTCAAGACCAGCCTGAGCAACATGATGACACCTGGTCTCTGTAATAAATCAAAAAAATTAGCCAGGGGTGATGGCATGCACCTGTAGTCCCAGATATTTGGAAGGCTGAGGCGAAAGGATCGCCCGAGCCCAGCAGGTCGAGGCTGCAGTGACCATGAGCATGCCACTGCAGTCCAGCCTGGATGACAGAGTGAGACTCTGACTCAAATACATACATACATACATACATAAAATTCAGTTCCTTGGTGCTCAATAGCCACATGTAGCTTAGTGGCTACCATGTAGAACAATTCAGACCTAGAACATTTCCAACATCATGGAAAGTTCTATTGGACAGCACTGTAACTTGTGCATCTTATCTCCTGCTTGAGTTGATTGTAAGACACATTTGCTCTGAAATCATCTTTACATGTCAAAATGGAAATAATCACTTTAATTTTTAAGCAGTAAAGATAAAATGCACCACAAAGAATATTCAACAATCCTCAGTAGAAAGGCATTGAGTCCCCTTAGGCCTCTCATTTGAAGCAGAAAGAAACTAAAACAACAAGCCGGGCTTGGTGGCTCAGCCTGTAATCCCGCGCTTTGGGAGGCTGAGGTGAGTGGATTGCCTGAGCCTGCAGGTTCGAGACCCGCCTGGGCAACTTGGCGAGACCTCATCTCTACAATAAATCAAAAATTAGCTGGGCGTGGTAGCGTGCGCCTGTAGTTCCAGCTACTTGGAAGGCTGAGGTGGAAGGATTGCCGGAGCCCAGCAGGTCAAGGTCACGGTGGCCGGGAGCGGCCACTGTACTCCAGTCTGGGCGACAGAGTGAGACTCCAACTAAAAAATAAACAAATAAATAAATAATAAAAAATAAAACAACTAAGAGATATTAAAGCAGAACAGAATAGAGTGAAACAGTCCATTTCTCTCAATTGTTCTTCTGTAAAAAGGGTTACTCTTACCCTAGAAGATTAGGGATATGTGGAAATTAATGGACTATTATTAAGAAGCAATTATTCCTTAGAAAAAATTCGTGACTGATGAAAATAAAATCAAGTGAAGTGGAAATTTAGATGAGTGATAGGGGAAAAAGTAGAGCAGGAACATGTTTTGCAGTGAGAAAACTACAATTAGAATTAGTAAGTTTTTAAAGAAAGCTTTTGGCCTGAAGATGTAACTAAAACGGATTAATACTGGTTATCTAGCTAATGAAAATGATCACTTAAATTCTGTTTATAACACATAACTCTACTGGGGGAAAGATTACCTAGGTGCAAGGAAAGCTTCCACTGAAGGCTGCCATAATATTTCACCACCCATCATCACCCCCGTCTGGTGCTCAAGAAAACTGAACACAAACAGTTAATAGATTCAAAAGAGCAAAACCTCCTAAGATATGATACCACCCCCCAAACAATGCAGTTTCCCTCTCTGGTAAGTGTAGTGCTGAAAATGCATGCCTAGGTGTTGTAGGAAGAGACCCTAGAGGAATCCCAAGGAGGGGGTGTTGGGGAGTTGTTTTAAAAAATAGACACAGGGCTGGGCTTGGTGGCTCAGCCTATAATCCCAGTACTTTGCGAGCCCAAGAGTTCGAGACCAGCCCGGGCAACTTGGCGAGACCTTGTCTCTACAATAAATCAAAAACTAGACGGGTGTGGTAGCGCGCATCTGTAGTTACTTGGATGCGCGCTACTTGGAAGGCTGAGGTAGGAGGATCGCCAGAGCCCAGCAGGCCAATGCTGGGATGGCTGTGAGTGTGTCACTGCACTCCAGCCTGTGCGATGGAGTGAGACTTCAACTAAAAAAAAAATTAAATTAACTAAAAAAAATTTAAAAGCACAGCAGAATTTGGTTTTGCCCAGTTTACAATTCAGATGGTTATTTCAAGTTAATGGCACATATTAAGGTGTTGTTTTGAAACAGGAACACAGAGCACTGCTTAATAAACAGCTTCAGGCATCTGGTGGAAGATTCCAGTTGCAAGAGCATTTCCTACTCTGCATTTATTAATTTCAGATATTCATTTATGCCCACCCTTGCTCCCTCCTTCCAGAAGGAATGAACACTGCTTATATAAAATACAGCAGAAATAAGTATGGAATGTGGGCGAGAAAACAAGGGCAGGGATAAAAAATGAAGCTGAAAAGGAAGTTAATCCCTTATATCTACCATAGCAACTGGAGTACCACACTAGTTGGCTTGCTAAACCAAGAGCCATCTCTTAAGGACTCAGTGTCTAAAGGTGAAGATAGACCAGCTGCTCAGGAAGAGGACAACTCAGTCCAGGCAGGGGCTCATCCTACAGGCCCTGAAGCAGGTGCTGGGTAATTGGCCCTGCCTAGTAAGGTCATCTACAGCCAATGCCACTTCTCTCATATCAAACACAGAACAAGGAGGCAGAATCAGTTCAAATACACTGGAACTGCGCAACAGCACAGTCCCCGGAGTTAGGGAATCTGTCCTATTAGTCAATCAGTACTTGTTGGTCAGAATCAGCAGGTGTTTTCTGTGAACTAGGCACTAGAAAGATATGGCACCAGCTCTGGGGAGAGAAGACCAGACTCGACCTCACAGAACTCACTGAATCCCAACTCAGCGGACCCTACCCAGCAGAGAAGGATTCCTCAATCCACTCCAACACCTAACCTGGGAGATGCTGAGCTGGCTAATATGGTTCTCTCCTCCCACAGTTATGGTCCCACGTTTTTCTTACACTATGCTTCCTGTCTTAGTCCGCTTTCAGTAGCTATACCAGAATAGTACAGAATAGGTCATCTACGCTGGGGAAAGCAAAAGCAGCTTCTCCCTTTGAGAGCCTGGTAACCTAGGCCTGCTTTGTCTATTGTAGGGGAGCCCATTTTATCACAGTGCCTTTCCATTTTCACCAACCTTGCCCACGCAGAAGAGATCCAAGCTGTACTCACTACCACAGCACACATACCATGCTTCATACTATACTTGACAGCTAGTCACCACACTTAACATCACAGTATGTTTAGTGACCATAAGGCTCAATCTAGACTACAGAACTTCTGCCATGATGGAAATGTTCTAGGTCAGTGCTATACAATACAGTAGCCACTGGTCATGATTCACTATTGAGTACCTGAAACGTGGCTAGTTCAAATGAAGATGTGCTAGAAGCATAAAATACACACAGAATTTAAAAGCCTTGGTGCAAAGAATGCCAGACATCTCATTAATAATGCTTAATATTAGTTACAAGTTGAAATAATGATATTTTGGATAAACTTCATTAAATAAATTGTATTGAAAGGTTATAACATGGAGTTAATGTAGTCAAAGAGCAGCCATTTTAACATTGCTTACCTCTGTCATGTTTTTCTAGCCTTTCACTTTAATTTACCCTCAAAGTCACTAGCCAAGGACAGAGCCGATTTCTCAGAGGTAGCTATTGATAATTGTTTTACAATCCCCTCCCCAGCTTGTTTTGTACTAATTAGCTTTTCATTTCAAATATTTGCCTCCACCCATAAGACCCAAGTTAACCTAATAAGCTCTTCATGACACAAACCCCATAAATAGGGCAACTGTCATGTGACTGGTCCACCCATCAGCCTGCTGTCCATCATCTGATGTCAGTACCTGCGCATAACTTCCCTCCATGATGATGTGGAGCAGACCACCACCTAACCACCTTAATGACCTGTCCCCATCAAAGAGAATATTTAAAAACATTGGACCTCAAGTAGACACTCGCCATTGTTCTGTGGCATTTATAATATTCTCAGCTGAAACTTATTAGATTCCTGAAAGTGTG
>CAUYQG010209344.1:0-17904 GCA_963574415.1 Tarsius wallacei
ATTTTGTCTTGTTGGGAGGCCTGCCCTTGAAAGGTCTGGCTACTGGCTTCAAGAGCAATTCCAATCAAGAGGTTTTAAAATTGAGTAATTCCAAATAGCACCCAACTGTTCCTAAATATGAAATAAATGAAGACCTCTCTCCATTCTCCCAACTATCCCACCACCCAGACAAATCAGAGTACAGCCAAGGTCCCTGAATCCAGCAGACTTGCACCTAGACTCAGTTTTAGTGATGTTCCCTCACCTCCCACTTACAGTGTCTCTGAAACAAGTCTCAACAGGTGGCCACTCTTGCCATCTTCCCAGTGTCATCAATTCAAGTCAAGACTGGTCAATTTATTGAATATGAACTTTATTGTGATTTGGTTTATGTAAGGCAGTGTGGTGAAGGCATCACAGAAGTTACACAGATTAGAAAACATGGGAGGAAATGAAAGAGCTAAAATAAACTACATTTTAAAAAAATGAATGCGTGCTGGACTAGGCTACGTACTACAACTATGTTTCTTTTTCATCATTGCAGAAGCTTTGAGATACTGTTGAAGGTGAGGGTTTCGGGTGAAATTAGTGAAAGCTTCATGGAGGAGGTGGCATTTATGCTGGGCCTTGAAGGAGGGGTAGAATGTTGATAGATGAAGATGGAGGGAAGAACATTTCAAAATGACTGACTCTAGAGAAAATTCTGTAGAATTACTGAAAAACAAGAGGGCAAACAAACACCCCCGGGGAATGAAGTTTCCCAACTGAGGGAAAAGCCTGAGGAGCCTGGGCTGGGGCCAAAGTCTCAAGCCCCTAGATGGGGTCTTCAGTACCAATGATATTAAGAGGCACAGGACAACGGGCTTGTTTGTAAACCTAGCAGCAGCAAGAGGTTTCACATTGCAGTCAGGGGCCCCAAACTGGCTGTCCTACACCTGGATGGATACCCTCATTTTCTTGGTGTGTGTGATACTTACTCATCTTTACTCTCGCCCACTGACTGCCTAAACGGTAGTTCGTGTGCGCCCATGTGCGCATGTGTGAGTGTAGGTGTGTGTGGATGGGTGGGGGACCGAGGCTTTGTCTCCCACTGCAGCTTCTTCTACTTTCCCCTCTTGTGGCACACAGCTGGCTTCCATTGAGCTGAAGTTCAGGCCCTTCTCACTGTCCAGGACTCACTGAACTCCAGCTCTTGAGTAAGCACCAAGGAAGCTTCCTCAACATGAAGGTGAAACTTACTATGGGGGGTGACTTGGGTTAGGGCAGCAATACACTTTCCGGAGGTGGTGATGGTAGTGATGGTGGTGGTTGGTGGTGGTGGCAGTGGTGGCGGTAAGGATTGGGGACTTAAAGCCGGTTCTGGTAGCTGGTTGAAATGCTGATGGGAAGTCTGAGGTGTTCATTCAGGAGCTGGGATGTCAGGCTAGACCAGCTTGGCCTTGATCACCCCTCCTCCTTCTTCAATATGCCCTACTGGGGAGAGCTATTGAACAACTGAAAACATCAGACATGTGTAGGATATCCAGGTTCTTACTATTGTTCTGCTTGAATCTCACCCCCGGAAGCCCCAGAGATATTTTCTTGGCAAACATGTGTATGATTCCCAGATAGGACTGTCACCTCCCCCTGTTCAGCTGCTGGAGGTATATAGGTTATGTAGCTACTGATGCTACATGAATTGGGAGGTATGGGGAACTTATCAGAAGAAAGGAAATAATTATTGTGAATTTCATTCTTTCTATAAATTGTGAATCTTAGCTAAAACCTGGCACCTGACAGAAAATAAAAGGATGGAAAGCTCTGTCAGGATTCTTTAGGATTGAAGAGTTAGAGCTCAGTGAGATCATCGCTGGAAATAACCTTGAGACTGATGTGGCCTTGCTTGACTTTGGCTGTTGGACCACCCTTCTTACGCAGGTACAGAGACTTCAGATCACGGCAGTCACTGGGGTCAGCATCGAGAGTAACCTGCCCCAAGAACTGATCACAGAATTTTCGGCTGTTCCAGACCTGAAAAGATAAATCAAGGGAGTGAAGACAAGCAACCTTCTGTCAGATTGGCCTTTGCCTAGGGACATCTAGAACCTAATGCTGAGCTTGGAAAAATCTGTTTTAAAACAAAGAGACCATTTTGTCCTTTCCTGACAGCCCTTTGGCTGAGAAGAGGACAACTCAAAGAATATAGATGGAAAGTCAGAAATCAGAACTCAAGATTGTGCTTGACCTGTGGGATGGTTACTAAGGGCCGTGGATCAGATGTATTAAGTCAGCAAAACTGCTGGACTTCAGTGGTTCATCCTGACCTAGCAATGTAAGGGTCCTCTGAGCTGGCATATGCTTCCCTTCATGGGACTTTATAGTACATGTGTTAACATGCATACTAGTGAGCATGTAGGCTTTTGCTCATAATTAAATAAATGGAGAAAAGGAGATTTGGGATGGACATTAATAAGGAAGTCAGTGTCTATGCTTGGTGGGAGGTGTTTTTTAGTAGAAAGCAAACCAAAAAACAGGATAACTCTCACTCTGCATCCTAAACATACGTGAGGCACTTAGGATAATATAGTATCTGGCACCAAATATGGGCCATCCTGGGAGCCCCTGTACACATTCTTACCTGTACTATAATGGGAATGTCAGTGGTCCTTCTGTAGAAAATGGCCTGGGTGTCAAAAATGGCATGAACTGTATTCTTCTGGACAGGAGAACGGATTTCCTCCTTTCCACATTTGATAACCAAATATGGGTTTACAGCTGAAACAAAGTGATGTGTTTTTAACACAGTGATTCAAGTTCCCTCTCTAAATAGGCAAGAAGCCACCTCAGTCAATTCTGGGATTTTCAACATAACACCTGGGTGCCAGAATGGCCTAGGACTCAACGTTTTTGTTTCCACTTCCATTTCCTTTTCCATATTTTTTTTTTTATTTTTTGATTTATTGTAGAGATGAGGTCTCGCCAAGTTGCCCAGGCGGGTCTCGAACCCTCGGGCTCAGGCAATCCACTCACCTCGGTCTCCCAAAGCGTGGCATTACAGGCTGAGCCACGGAGCCCGGCCTCCTTTTCCATATTTTATATAATAATATCAAAATGAATTTTATGTAGGCCTTGCCCAAAGAAGTTGACATCCTATTCTGTGCCATTGTTGTCATTCATCCTGACTTCTCTAGATTGAAAATAGCACTGGAAAGAATCATTTGTGACCATCTTTTCTAACTATATGTGCCATAAAAGCAATTGAATTTTACGTTCCCAGACACCCCTGCAATTCTTACTTTCATTGGCATACTTCTTCTCCAGGCCCTCAGCACTGTGAACAGTGAGCTGAGTAACTACCTTTGGGTAGCCACGAGCCAGATTCCAGCAGGACATCTTGGGCATGTCCAGAGTCAGTTCTCTAGAACATCAAAAAGAAGATATGTCATCCAATGATAAACACCCTTTGATGTGATTAGCCTGTGAAAATAAATGTTGCTGAAAAGCATAAGATGCTGGGTGACAGTCGTGGCTTATATTTTGAGTAGGTTGTCCTTTCCCCTTGCTTTAAGGACCAGAAGATAAAGATCAGAGTATGCAGGGCTGGGGTGAAAAGTTAGCTTTGGTGACTCAGCACTCAGAACATAATAGAAGAGCAGTGAAGAGTACCAGCTGCTTAAGAAAAGAGGGAGTCAGCCAGAGAACAGAAGAGAAAATCTAAGCTGAAGAGCTTGGACTATAAATCTATTCCCCTTAAATGGCAGCTCAGAGTTCTGAAGCTTAGATCTTCACTAGGACACTTCTTCCCCCAACCTCACTTTCAGAAATATTTCTACCACTATGATTTCAGTTAGTTAAGTCTGATTTGAACAAGTTGTCCCTTGGAGTGTCTGCATAGGGGAGATGAGTGAAGAGATTTAGGAGCGGGGGCAAATCAGAAAACAGGAGTTTTTAAGGCTTGCCAAGGAAACTGAACCTGAGCTGGACAGGCACTTCAGAGAAGATTCTCAGGAGAAACTCGCTGGTGCGACCATGCTGGAACATGGTTGGGACAAGCACATAGTTGCCCTTCTTCAGATATTTGCTCAGAAACACGGTGCGAGTGTCAATATAAGTGGAAGTTCCAGCACGCTCCTGGATATAGAGGTGGTGGAGGCGGAATTTGCGGTTCATCTCCACCTGAAAATAAGATAAAATATTCCTTTTCTGCTCAAATCATGGTTCCTGCATTGGAAGATCTCAAGTCTTCTATGTTCTTTATCATTGGGTTTTTTTTTCCATACTCCCCCTAACCCTAAACTATCCTAATTTTGACTCTTGTTTGCCTTCATTCTCTCTGCTCCAAATGTCCATTCTTACCTTGAAGAGCTCAAAGCCAATGATGTAATTGTCAGGTCTTCCCATTCGGCGATAAGTGCGCAGGTCCTTCTGCTGCAGTGACATGATGATTTTGTGCCCATCCTCAGGCACAGTGAAGATGTACTAAAGAAAAGAGGCCACCAAAGATCTGAGTTAGCACTCCCATTTAAAAGGAGCCAGCTTAAATTTCAAGGAAGAAAGCTGTACATTGGGAAGCACAGACTTGAGTTATTTTCTGGTCTTTGTTATTGATCAGACAAAGAGGTCTTGGATAATTCATTGACTTGCTAGATGTAGATCATCAACACTTGCTTCCCCCATGGCATGTGTTGAGGGACAACTTCATTCTTAGGCCTCTGATGCCAAAGAAAGTATGCTTTGTTCTAGTAAGTTTCTGGTAAGTTACTGTCTCATTTTTATTTGTATTATTATTATTATTATTATTATTATCATCCCTTTATATTTAAAGGTTACATACAGAAAAATCCAGAATCCATAAAGACAGAAAGGATTCTTATTTGACTCAACCTGACACTGCAGCATTGCCCTGGTCTAGCCTCCTGTTGCCAGCCCAGACATGTAGCTTGTGGAAAGGCTGGATTCACTTCCTTGAAGAATTGATGTTTTGCTACCATCACTCTAGGGAAGTTACAGGCCTGTGCTAGAGACCTTCCAAACATCATCTGATGTATCATAGCATTGTTAAGAGCTAAAACTAAAAGGCATCAGATTTTTCTCTCTGCCTCGCTCCCTTTAGAAAGAAACAGAAAACAACTGCTCCAGAGGCGGCAGAAGTGGAAGAATCACTTGAGCCCGGGAGTTCAAGGCTGTAGTGAGCTATGATTACACCACTGCTCTCCAGCCTGGATGGCACAGCGAGATCCCATCTCTAAAAAGAAGAGGAGGAAGAGGAAGAAGAAGAGAAGGAGAAGGAGAAGGAAGAGGAGAAAGGAATGAGAAACAGATGCAGAACCAAGGACCCAAAGGTCAATCCTGTGAGGCCATTTCCTCAGTTTGGTATATGTGCCTGATACCTGAAACATTCCAGGGTTGTAAATGGGGATGAGTTGAGGTGGAGAGGTAATAGGAGATTTCTTTTCTTTTAGGGCAATTAAGATAGAAGGGGTGGCAAAGAAGTATAAGATAGGTAAATCAGCCCACCAGCCTTGGTGTCCTCCAAAATGTCTGGCCAGTAAGGTTCATAGAGGAAAAAAAGACCAATGGGCAGTGAGGCAGCAATACAGTCACAACGCTTGTCTCCTATGGATTATCTCTTTATTTGGTGATTAAAAACACAAAAGTTATTATAGATTCAGGTTTTAAATTTTTGGATTTTTTTACTTTGAAGTGTGCCTGGGCTTGACCCTGCTGTGTCACCTGGAACAGCACTGTAATGAGAGATGAATGGGATGGAGTCACTGACAGGGCAGTACTCAAATCCTGGGAAAAATCCTGGTTATAGATGAGAAAATGGAGGCATAACAATGGGATCCAGAAGAGTCACCTGCATGAGAAATAGAGCAAAAATAAAGTAAATATGCACCCCCAGAGAACAGTTGGGCAGTAAAGAGAAATGAGGAAGAATTGAGACAGCATCTCAGAGCAGATCCTCTCTCTCCCATGTGGAACCATCACAAGGAAGTAGGGGCTGTCAAAGAGCCATACCAAGCAATATGGTCAGGAGTGAAACAGCCAGAGGAGGTGAGTCAGATTTGATAATGTTGCCAAGATAACGTCTCTGCAAAGAGATATAGTCTGCTGTGTTTTACAAGGATCCAAGCCAATCCCTAAGGATCCTGGTTGATAAGTATTACACAGTAGCTGCAAATGGAAGACCTAATGCTGAAGAAATACTTCAGAGATAACCAAGGTGCGACTTGAATTTCTATTGACTGAATAATTTGGAGGCAAAGAAAATAATTGACCAAAACCTGAGGATTTTGCAGGAAGGTGTCACGGTTGTTATAGCAGCCTCCTGAGCGGTTCATCAGGGGATCATCATCCACAGTCCAGCATCCCAGAACAGATTCCAGCTCCTTTCGGCCAAAAATAGGGTTGTTCACATTGCGGCAGACATTCAGTTTGTGAAAGTTGCGGCAAAAGTCCTCCAGGCTCATCCTGAATGGACAGAGTGCAAGAAAGAAATAAAGATGATACTTAATACTTACACCAGAAGTTCCATGTAGAAGCCCCAATTTCTTTAATGCAGAAAACCTCTCCTCACCAAAACTCTCCATCATCAGACATAACAAGCCCCAGGTTCTTACGATCTGCTGAAGTCAGTTGCTGCCACTCTTCAGAACTAAAAACAGGCAGAGAATAAAAGGTTAAGCCATTATGTTTGTCAGTGACTTCCTATAGTAAGCAGAGTGTCAAAGGAACAAAATAAATGAGGATGGGGCCTGCTTTATCTCATCTCTGACTAGATCACAGACCCCCTGCCTGACAAGAGCCCACAGATATCACTGAGCATTGACAGCACAGTAGCAGTCTGGAGGGATGGGTCTGGCAGAACTAAAGGGCTTTGGAGATGTAGCAGTAAAAGTGGAATGCAACTAACATTTCACTCCAAGGGCCACTCCATTCCTGTCTTCCCAATGGGTTCCTCAAGCGAACCATATACAGCTTCTCAGCACTGAAGACTTCCATAAGTCTCTCTCCAAGACGGATCTTGCGAATATCAGTCATGGTGTAGGTATGGCCCTTCAGCAGACCCCAATCAGTTTCAACTTCTTGTTCCTCCTGATTAGGAGACTGAGAGCAAAGAAAGATACATAAGGACACAGGAATTGGGAGACTCAGGTCCTGGTTCCCCTTCTTCTTGAATTGTTTTGGTCTAGAATGGTTGAAGCTGGTTCTCCTCATGCGATGGAAATTTGATCCTGACACCTAACTCAACACAAAAGTAGTAAAAAAATAAATAAAGAATGTAATATCACAACTTACTTAAACAAGTCAGATTCAAATTACTTACTGTAGTATATTGATATAAACTGCTATAAAATTTGGTGGGGCAGGTTCATTCCTTGAGCAAGGAGCTATAACCTCAAGATCCAGGAACAGAGACAGGAGGAATAATTTAGCAGAGGCTACTGACACCAGCTGGGATGCTGCATTGATCCCCAGTGGAATGACTGGTACCAAAAGGATAAAAAAATTTAAGCTCCTTAGCCTCCATGCCAGAACTCAATGTGTATGTTAGCATTCAAATTCCATTAATGGTTTTTCATGGAACCCCAGGTTAAGGGTAATGTTCCCTACTAAATTTTGTAGTCTATTCTGCCAGTAGTGAGTAGAGAGTGGTTGTTTTTCATGGATACAAACCTCAATGGAGCAGCAGATTAGACCACCTTTGGTAAATGTTTTGTACAGTTCTCCGAACAGCTTGTACTTCTCCTCAACAAGCTCAGTATATCTTCCTTTCTGCATGTCAACAGTTTCAGCCAATGTGCCCGTGAAGTCCACGATAATATCAGTGATGGTCAAGCCATCCAGGGCCTCATAACAGCCTAGCAGCCTGAGGACAAGTATGCAAGGTTATCTTTGTAAAATTATTTTTCTGGGTCAAGAATGTCATGTTCCAAAGAATTGGGACAGTTCCTGACCAGACATTACCAGAAGGCTTTTCTCTAGATATGAAGTGAGAGATATTTTGAGATTATAATCAGATATTTTTAGCCTTAGGCTATGTAGATCAAGGATGGTCCATGTAGAAACTTCTTTCTTCAGGTAGATTAGGAAATGCCATGTGATCTACAAATTAGCAGCAGGAAAGGGTATCTGGGAGCAGGTGAGGGTTTAAATAGAAACCAGAACGTCTGATTTCTCTCTTATCTAAGATTTGTGAGAGCCAGGCCCAGACACAAAACAATGCCTTAAATCTGACTGCGATTCTACTCAATTTAAACTCCAAGATTGACCTGGGGGGAAATGAACTCCCAAGGACAAATGTGGCTTCCCTTTATTTATGTACCCTGACCACAAACTAGTCAACCCCTTCCTTACTTTGCATAAGCTTTTTCCAGCAGAGCATTCCAAAACTCATTCATGGAAGTGGAGAAGGAGAAGACAAGATCTCCATTGATGGTGGGCAGCAAGTCATCAATCACCACTTCGGTCCGTTCTCCAAAATGCCAGAAACGGAATCGAAATATCCCAGCATATTTATCTGGTTTTCGAGGGTCCCATTCCTGTTCCTTATGATTGGGAATTGTCTGGAAAGGTAAGAATATTCAATTAAGTTTTATTCACCAGACCACATCCAGATATTGAAATTAGAACTAGCTCTTGGCAAGTCCATATGACAATAGGAAGGACACCAAATATACCTGGTTTGGATCTAGATTAGAAAGTCCTGGATATGGCATTTTGCCTACAACTTATATCCCAATTCACTTTTGCTGAGGATGATATCAACGTGCCTGCCCTAAATGCACATAGGAGTACACAGGGTAGCAGGGGCAGCCAGTCAGGCATTAATTATTCCCCACAGATAATCTATAAACTAGAAGTTGAGAAATGGACTATACAAACATATTTATGACTGCATTCTTAAACACATAAACAAAGCAAAATCAACAAAAATACAAGGCCCACTTCAGTTTGTTTTCAAATCTCCATTCTAGAGATTTCATGTAGATTCTACAGAGTATAGATTTTATTCACATTATGAATAAAATCACATTTAAGAATTTTTTAATATAACAATTATAGGTTAACAATCTACAACTATTTTTTGGAGGAAAATGCTCTTTGTCCCAAATCAAGTTAACATTTCATTGCCTTGAACTCTGCCTGAATACCAAAGGAATTTTTGTACTTTTAATAATTTATGAGAACATTTTCAGGGATCTATTTCCATCTTTCTCACCTTTTCTGCTACCCATTTATGTTAGTAAGCTCCAGGCCCCTACTGGCTTTATATCCCAGTAGGTATAGAGGATACAAGTATGCAGAGACACTGAAAATGACAATGAAAGATAAACTAGTACATGTGACAAGGCAAGTAGAGTAAAACATTAATGGTAGAATCGATATGGGTACATGAGTGATAACTGAAAAAATTCTTTCAACTTTTCTGGGTCTGTGAAAACTCTTATAATGAACTAGAAAGAAGTCACCTAGTTAATACCTCTGCCTTCAGAAAAATGTAACAATCTTGCAAGTTATGAGCTGATTTATCCTAAAGTTATTACAGAAGACAAGAAGGCGGAGGCTGAATGAGGTCCCACAGGAGGGAGAAATACCTTTGTCCAATGAGACTCCTGAACAGCCAAACAGGAAAATGCAGAGACCATCGGCTTGTGCCCCAGTCTCCCCTGAATTAGCTGGTGGTTGCTGATGTTGCCCACAATCAGACGGGGGTCATCGCAGATATCCTGTGGATTCAAGAATTGGTTATATCATGCTCATTTCAGCAGCTCATAGAAGATTAGCATGGCCCCTGCTCAAGGATGACATGCAAATTTGTGACATGTTCCTATAAAAAAATAAAGGTAACAATAATGAATTATATAAGAGCCTGGGAAGGTTTCCCAAGAGTCACTGTGAGCTGGGCTAGGCAGGACAGTCTTCATAGAGGAGATGGGGTTAGGGTTGAAAGATGACTGGGATTTCCATAGATGGGATAAAGGGAATGTTGAGAGGATTGTAAGGAAAACCACAAAGCAGTAGACAATCTACCCATATGTGGGAAAGTGGCAGGAGAAATTAAAGGAAAGAATGTGATGAGATAGGATGCCATGTGCTAGTAAATGACCCTTAGACATAGCTATCACTGGGGTTTGGAAGGGTTTTCAGCACAGCAGTGAACTTTGAAAAAGGAGAACTAGGGATTAGCACATTACATTCTGGTTCTATTTTGTCAGGATGAGATTTTCTGAAGCACCTGTGCTTGGAAGGGGGCTTGTATTTAAAAGACAAGGTCTGTTGGAGGTACACATTAATGCATCTACCTCTCTAGGAAAACAAGCCAGGAGAACTCATAGGAAGCCCCTTTCTAACATAAAGCAAAGGCAACAGTGGTCTCCATAGCAACCACATTTTTCTACATCTTTGGATAAATATAGATGGCAGCAGCATTAATAGCAGGTGGTAATAGACCACTCACAGGAACACTTCAATGGACACTTTTTCCAGTGAATGTTCTGAGGAGATCTGGGTGGGAGGGAGGGGCAGTAATTGTTTGGGATTTACATATGCCTTCCCCCCAACAAATCATTAGCTGTGTTTTTCTCACTGTGAGTAGGAAAATGACACCCAAATAATACAATTACAAAACAATGTGATGAGGGCACGGTAGAACCACTTTTAAAGCATAATTAGTATCTAAAGGATCTCCATACTTTCCCAGGGCATAGTCAGAAGAGGTTTCACAATGGTGGTAAAGCTTTAATTGATTAGAGTCAGGCAGGTGGACAAGGGAGGGGTATGGAGGCATAACAAGTAGAGAGGCATGCACGGACAAAGGCATAGCAGTATACATGACACCATATAGCTTAAAGCATGATTCTGTGACTCCAAATATCAGCACTTGCAGAGTTCAAAGGCAGGAAATACCAATGAAGTCTCCAGTAGATGGAGAAAGCTTCGTGGAGGAGGCCGTTGGCCAGTACCTTGACATTATGCTTACCCAGCAGAAATAAATCCTAGTCTCAAATGGAAAAAAAATCTAGATATATATCCTTTTAAAAAGAATTAGAGACAGCTATATTTTTCTGGTCCTCAAGCCTCTTTTTTTTTTTTTATAATCGACATAATTCTCTTTGATGAAGGGTCTGGTCTACAGAATGAAACATTCCATATACTCTTTAGAAGCCAAAATAACTCTAGAAAAAAAAATAGGCATTCTGGGCAGGGACAAGTCCAAACTAAAGATTAATTGGGCATCCCTCTGCCAAAAGGAGAGGGTTAGATGGGTTGTGAGTTTTGGATTTTCTGGTAGTTTTTTTTATGCATGTCTGGTGTCTCATCACTCTTGTCTTAGGAAAAGACCTTTGTTTTAATAAATAGTTTTTAATATTTATTAAGCTGTGAGCTGCCTGTTTTTTTCACTTATTGAACACAGAGCGGGTGTGTTGGGTGAGTTAGATCCTGATATTCTTTCTCTTCTCCTTGTTTCTTTGCCTTTTCTAAGATAAAACTAAGCACGATTTTTCTTCTCTAGGTCAGGCATTATCATTTTATTTGGAGCAAGGATGTAAAGCCATAAAATGAATTATTGGACCTACGTGGCATATATCATAATTTTCTAACATGTTTTATAAAACAATAAAGTGACACTGATATGTGACAAAGTGTACTTTTAAATTAGTAAGGCAAATCATTTGCTGGTTTTATGTAGAGTTATTAGTGGTTGGGGTTACACTACAGTGTCTTGAAGTTATACAAAACTTTCATTTCACAGCAGGGATCTAGGCTTAGACAATGTTTTGGGTATGTCAACTTCTACTGAAGACATAAAAGGTCACATAGGTGAGGAAAAAGACATATGAACAAAGCTCAAATTGAGGAACAGCGTAATTATTCTCCTGAAGACCTAAGCTGGACATGGTTATTATATATTATATGTGTGTATCTATTATATACATGTGTGTATACATAATATATATATATTCATAGCTGTGTGCAATCATGAGAAAAAAACCTTTATTTTCCCTTTTCCTGTATTAAACTGGCCCATTCTCCCGTTTTACTTTACCATTTTTCATGCATAATGGGTATTTAACAATGAATTTGAAATACAATAAATTAACAATCATAGAATATCAAAACTGGAAGGAATTTTAGTAGGAGACACAGGCCTAATGTTTTTGATTCTTCAGGACCACAAACAGAGAGGAAACCTTAAGATTTCAGCCGTCTATTCCTGTACTTTTAGGTTTATCCATGGCCACCACATAAAGGGTAATATTGTACAGCTCCCCAGGGACAGAGAGATGCTACCACATCTCCCAGTCATCTATGCATCTATGTCAGTGTTTCATGCTTCTGCTTAACATTCACTTAAAAATTCTTCATTCTTGTGGAAGACTTACTTAAGTTGTCTCTTAGTTTTTGGTTTCAGGCTAAATATCACTAATAGGCTCTAATCTCGTCAATTGAATCCACTAAATATGAATGGATCTCTTGCCATATGTGAGAACCATGATGTGAAACATGGAAGACTAATCCTTATTAAGCCATAGCTTCTGCCTTTTTAAGGAAGTGAGGCATCAAAAGACTAGGAAGAAGTCAAGGAGTTAAAAGGGGTAAAGGGTAATAAGCCAGTGCAAATCTAACAACCTAATAGACCTTTTGGTCACAAATTTGAAAAACGAAATGACTCAGGACTGTAATCCCAGCACTTTGGGAGGCCAAGGTGAGAGAATTGCCTGAGCCTGTCGAGACCAGCCTGGGCAACTTGGCGAGACCTCATCTCTACAATAAATAAAAAAATTAGCCGGGCATGGTAGCGCATGCCTGTAGTTCTGGCTACTTGGAAGTCTGAGGTGGAAAAATTGCCTGAGCCCAGCAGGTCGATGCTGGGGTGGCTGTGAGCGTGCCACTGCATTCCAGCCTGGGCGACGGAGTGAGACTCCAACTCAAAAAGGAAAAGAAAAGAAAAAAGAAAACAATGAAATGACTGTTTATTGACTTTTCCCCTAGTTCTGGACACAAGGCATATCTTCCTGTTGAGGTAAGGGAAGTAAGACTTGAGAAATATTTTTGTAACTCAAAGCTGAGATGAAGAGTGCAGATGGGACATTTCAGCCTGAGCTGTGCTGGAATGATAAGAGTGGGGTTGGAGGAGAGGTCACAGCTCACATTCACAATATTTGGGTGGCTTGGGAGCGTTGGGGAGGGAGATGCTGAGCCCCTAATGGCTCCCAGCTGTGTTGGCACAGTTGAAGCGATCCTTGAACTGGGCTGTTTGTCACAGCAAAATAATGTCTTGGGGGGAAATACACATGAGTAGGAAGTTGAGCATCAAGAGTAATGCTGGAATGGTCCCGGCATGACCCCACCCTTGAGCCAAAACCTTCTATAAGCAAAGCAACTTCTCTAGAAAGTGTGTTCTCTAAGCTGAGCCGTAAAGGACCTCTCATTGTCCTTACCTCATGCCTCTTTTCCAGAGACCTCTGGGGAGTGAGGCAAACAATTACAAGGCCTGTGGCTCTGCACAAGTCACTCTATATGGCCCCCTTTGCACCTACCACATTCAAATCTTTAGCATTTTTGTTTTACTCAGGTAAAATTTGCTGACAATATTGAAGTCCAGGGCGATCCTCAGCAATCACACAGTAAAATGAAAGGCTGCCCAAACCAGCAGCCAAAAGAGTGGAGACACTTTCAAAAGTGCTTCATGCAATCTAGCAGATTCTGAGGGGTAGAGGTGTGGATGCCTACAAGTGACACCAGCCCTGCAGCAGATGTATTATGACTAAGTTCAGGGCCCAAGTAGTCCCAGAAGCCTCAAGGACTAATTTGCACAAAATTGCCATGCAGGAACTGAGGGCTTTGTGAGCTAGTCCAAGGGGCCATTATCTTACTCTTAGAAAACTGAAAAATTTCAAGATAAAACATTTATAAGCTCAAGGGTCAATGTTGCATCAGCCTTTCAAGGAGTCCACTTTATCTACTGGGGAGTTTTATTTCTGCACGAAGATCTTGTCATCAGCAAAACATTCTCCTTCTTCTTAACCTCTCCAAAAAAAAAACAAAAAACAAAAACAGAATGGAGCCTGAAAATAGGATCTAAGCCCAACTTTCACTTCCAAAGTAGGCCATGAAATCACTACATAATTCTTTTCTTACTTTAACTTTCAGACGTCTGCTAGATACATGCTACAATATGGATAACTCTTGAAAACATGCTAAGCAAAAAAAGTCAATTACTTTTATGATTCCATCATAAGTGAAATGAACAGAACAGGAAAATCTGGATAGAAACCAAAAGTAGATTAGTAGTTGCCTGTGGCAGAGGTGTGGAGGGATTACTCACTGCAAATGTGCACAAGGGATCTTATTGGGGTAATGCACCTACTCTTCGGTTGGGTTGTGGTAATGTTTGCACAAGTCTAAATTTACTAAAAATCATTGCATTGTACACTTATAATGGGTGAATGTCATGGCATATAAATTATACTTCAATAAAGCTGTTCAAGTTTCTAAATGCAGAATTTAAAATAAATAGGGCAGCTGGGCTCGGTGGCTCAGCCTGTAATCCCGTGCCTTTGGGAGGCTGAGGTGAGTGGATTGCCTGAGCCCATGGGTTCAAGACCCGCCTGGGCAACTTGGCGAGACCTCATCTCTACAATAAATCAAAAATTAGCCGGGTGTAGTAGCACACGCCTGTAGTTCCAGCTGCTTGGAAGGCTGAGGCGGAAGGATCGCCGGAGCCCAGCAGGTCGAGGCTGCGGTGGCCCGGAGCGGCCACTGCACTCCAGTCTGGGCGACAGAGTGAGACTCCAACTCAAAAATAAATAAATAAATAAATAAAAATAAAATAAATAGGGCAGATGAAGAGAAAGAGTATAGGCCTATTTAACTCTTCAATTGTGTAAACAATGGGAGACACTTAAGAATACTCACGTTCATAAACAGTCTAGATCAAAACTACTGTATAGAGGTGTCACAATGTAATCGGAAATCTTTATTAGCACAAAGAGAAAAGTGTTTCTTCCTTTACTGGTTCCCCCACATGCTACCTATCACCCAAGCTTGTATATTCTGTTTTTAATGTCTCCCCTCATCAACCTTTTGTTTTCATTCCTACTACCATAGTTTTCATCCAGAACCTCAGCACTTGCCCCTCCAACCCATGTAGTAAAATGCCCCCCCAGGGGGGGTGTATTCTCCCAAAGGAAGACTGGGCAAGGGCAATGGTAGTAGAAATTGAACTTAAAACTCAACTAGGAGAGCTGACAGAAGATCTTATACAGGTGCCCTTTCTTCCCTGACAGCTGGCGGTGCCAATTCACATGAGACCTTGCTCTATTTTAGTCAGGGATTAGATGTGTCTGACTCTAAGACACTGTTGTAGGTAGACATGAGTCATTAAGGGAAAAAGCTAGAGGGGGGTAAAAGGGGAGAGTAGCTGAAGGAAGCTGGAGAAAGGATTTTCTGTGGGAATTTGGCAGGCAGATTTCAGCCTAAAAATTCAACCTGCAGTCTTATGATCACACTGTAATTTAGTATAACTCAGCTCTTATTTATTAAGATTTTATATGATGAGACCCAGGAAGGCAAGAAAGTCCAGGAGTACATGATCTCAGGCAATATACCTGTGTATTCAGAAAGCTAGGACAATAGCTGGAGCCATTGAACCACTGGAGGAGTAAGGACTTTCTTCTAGAGGGTACGTGCAAACGATCTGGCATTGAACACTTGTGAAACACTCATAAGCCCTGCCTATCTAAAGAGACTTCTTAAAACACAGCAAGAAAGTGGCAAATGGGAAGGAGGAGAACTCAATCTGTCCCAGGATTGTGGAGGTGGAAATGCTTGACTAGAGTCAGTTTGTTCAACTACCAATGGTGTTTATAGGCATTGAGGCTTATGAAAGCAGAAGCTTTCAACACAGGAGAAGAAGAAGACAGAAAATACCAGGTTAATCATGCTGCTTCCATTCTGGAAACTTTTAAAAATAGCCCTGGTTGAGTATGAGGTTAGTAGCATGCCATGGGATAAGATGTCTGTAAGTTTATCTACAAACCAGGATATCAACCTTGCCATTGAGACAGAGAAGGCCAACGACCTATCTGATTTTCCTGAGCCAATTCAGAGAGGCCCAGCGCTGTCTCTCAGCTTTCCTGATGGTAGGCCAGAGAACTTTGACGTGGTTTTTGACCACAGGCTTGGCCTCCACTCTGACTGGAAGGGAATCTACAGATTTTTGAGAAGGCTCAGATGGTGGTCCACACTTTTTTTAACCATTCCAATCTATGGTGAGCTCCCCGTCTTCAAAAATCCTGCGTGATTTACTGTTTGTATGGCTGAAAATAGCATTTTATATATCCACCATTAATTTCTTACTTAACTCTTTGTGAGCTCAGTATCCATCTCCCCAACTAGAATGGGAATGCCTCACTGTTGGCTGTGTCTGTATCTTGCACACAGGCGGGCACAGAGCAGGTGATCAGTAAATGTTTCTCCAGTGACCCTTCCTTTGGGCTTAATATGACTAGGCTCACACAATTCTCTAAAAAAGGAAAGTAGTGATCGATTAGTGGAATTACAGCATCAACACAGTGGGGAAGAATGTGAGAACTGGTGAGGGAAGCTAACTATTTTGATAAAAAGAGCAATCAAACAATTTTATCTCCTTGATATGACAGCATGGTAGAGTAAAAACCCATGTAGGCTTTGGAATCAAACCTGAATTCAAATCCCAGCTTGTTAGCAATCTGACTCTGAGCAAATCCTTGCTTTCCCATCAAAATAACATGGGAATAATATTTACCATTATTTTTTAAACTAGGAGAAATTAATTGTATAAAAGTCATTTAACATAGCTACCTTGCTAAGCTATGCTAAATAAGGGTGAAATGAAATAATGTATAGAAAACTCTATACACAGTATCTGGCCCATAGTAGTCATACTATAAATGTTGAAAAAAATGTTTTTTTCTACCCTCCCATGTTGTTCATTCTCTCTGACATTATCTCACTCTAGAAGGAGTATTGACTGCCTCAGAGGCAAAATGCACTATTGCCATGGTTTTAAGTTGCTTTTTCTTTCCTGCTAGTTCATCTAGGATTTAATCTACAGAATTTGGCTGATGAAGGCAAAGGACAAGGACTAAACCAAAGACAGAAGAGAAAGAATGTGTCTAAAGACAGGCCAATACAGGAAGCACTGTCTGCTAGGTGCATATCTGAGGAATGATTTCATGTTGACTTGCAATTTTGCTGCCCACTGGATCGTCTCCCACCTCCTCCAGGACCTTTTAACCCCCATTAATCATATCTTTCCTTTCCTGTGTCTTCAACCTTTTCTTCTTTACTATCTACTCCTTAGCCTATAAGTATATTCAAGTCTGTCCTATTTTTAAGAGATACTCATCCAATGTATTTTTCTTAATTTCCTGCTTCCTTTTCAGCGACTTCTACCCTATTATTTTTCTTCATATCCAAGAACTATAAAAGAGTGATACCCCTCATTAGCAACATCTATTCATAAGAGTAGCTTCCAGAAAACATATCGAAACCAACTCAGTTAGTTATAATAAATGTTTAATTTTTAAAATAAATATAAACATTGACAAACCTAGTCTTAAAGCTTGAAACTTACATTTGTCTTGTCTGAGTTTCTTCTTAAGAAACCAATCCTCAGGCAAGGAACTGAAACTCACCAGATCACTCCATCCAGACAATGAAACACCAAACTGTCATTCATGGTGATTGCTTTTTTACCCCTTCTTAATTCATCTTTCCTCTCATGTAGCTACATTCTTTCCCTGCTATATAAACTCCTCAATTTTATTTTATTTTTTAATTTTTTATTTAAAGATGTGAGGTACAATTCAGGGGTAAGTATACAAATGTAAGTTTCAAGCTTTAAGACTAGGTTTGTCAATGTTTATATTTATTTTAAAAATTAAACATTTA